>JAJJMB010008071.1:2759697-2945687 GCA_023531105.1 Papaver atlanticum | reverse complement strand
CCTAATTTATCATAATCATCATCAAATCATCGTGTTTAGTGCCTAAAGTAATTTTGGGTACAAACACACATGATAGATTGTTGGTCTCTCACATATTATTTTTCAAGGTAGAAGTAAATGAGATCAAATATCTTATAGTGTTGTTAATGATGTTTGACGCCTTAACATGATTGAAATTAAATCAAGAGAAAAGTACAATGACTAGCATTGGAGCAGATACAAATACCAAAGAGTTTGCTGAAGAAATGGGAATTATAATAGAGTTACTACCTGTATAATTTTTAGGTTTACCTCTAGGAGAAACTCCAAGGACTTATTCAGTTTGGGAAACAGTCTGAAAAGACGAGGGTACTCAAATACACCATTATATTTTTGTTTCAACCTATAAGTCCTCTACCGAATGTGATCGTCTATGGACATAGTCGATACAATACGGCAAATTGGTTCACACTTCGTGTGATCGTCTATGGATACGAGATCAAGACAATACGACAACAAGATAACTTGTGTGATTGACAATGGATACAAGATCGATACAATACAACAACGAAGTATGTTACTTGATAATAGGCTCATTAATAACCAAACTCTATAGGATCACTATCAAGTAATGCGGAGTTAACGTATATGTGTATTTTACTTTATTATAATAAACAATTATAATGCGGAAATCAAAGTAAAAGACACAACAAGATTTTTTTAACGAGGAAACCGCAAATGCAGAAAAACCCCGGGACCTAGTCCAGTTTTGAATACTCTCATAATTAAGCCGTTATACAAAATCTAAACCAACTTCGTATAGTTGAGACCAAGCAGACTACCCCTGGCTACTTAGTTCCCTCAATATCCCTGCGCCTTCAACTTCTAGAGTCACGAACGTTTATAGAAAGTCCTTTAGATCGTATTCCAAACAGCAAAGGAAGAATCTGTTTGGTAACCACTCTAATCAATCTTTGCTACAAGATTTAATGAGACGTTAACAAAGGATCTTCCGTTTAATGTAATAAACTCCTTTGTCTGGTTAGATCAATCTAACTTTAACTACCAAAATAGTCAAGTATAGATTCGCACTCAATCAAAATAAATCTCAAAGAGATATATTGAGAATGCCGATCTCACGCAACTAATCAATCCAATAAATCCGATTCTAATTGGATCCCAAACGATCAAGGTTTGTGCAAACAATTCACAAGATATCATTTATCTTGACAGGATCACCTTGAGTACTATGAAATATCTTTGAACAATAAATGATAAGAGTTATTGTTCGTGTTCAAAGTATGTTGACATTTTTCACTGTAAATCCTTATTTCATATTTACATGGATTTGCATTCTTGGAATCGATTATACCACACTTCCAAACAAGTTTAGAATTGGTTCACCTGTTTTCCAAGACTACTATGTGATTGATCAAATACCAAATCACATACATGGGTTCAATCGGTTCTACCAATCACTAGGCTCGGTTATACCTAAATATGGAAACACTTGTGATCGGTCACACCAGTCACTAGGATCAGTTACACCGGTTACAAGGATTGGTTCCATCTACACATGGTATTACTTGTGATCAGTCACACCAGTTACCAGGACCGATTACACTAGTTACCAGGACCGGTTACACCAATTACAAGGATCGGTTACACATACTCATGATCGGTCACACCAATTACTAGGATCGGTCACACCAATTATAAGGATCAATCATACAATCACATGGTGATTTCTTAGGGTCGGTTATACCAATTAATAAAAACCAGTCATACCAAATCATAAGTCAGACATTGTGATTAGTTATACCAAGATACATAACATAAGTTAAGATCGGTTCTACCATCTCACACATATTGGTCATCCAAAGATTTGCAATGAATATCCGGACCAATAAGCCTAATGATTTCTCTTTCGATTCACAAAAACAAGTTCATGAATGTACTTCCTTTAAACAAATGTAAAACATTGTTTCCTGGGATGAAATCTTGACAATAACCCAGTCACATAATCATAACAATATATACAAGATTATGTTGATGTCATATCTAGGAAGTTCAAAAGATAATCGTTATACTTCGTAGTCTAATTCTCTAATACTATGATCATACTATTATGATCATGTCACATCACTAGAGCATTATATAATATGTACAGTATATGCAGCTTCCCAGTTATATTTTCAATATAACATGACTTGAAAGATACATTAGGAATGAAACAGTTCAAGTCAATATTACTAACCTCAAGTGGAAGGATGATGTCGTCATTGTAGTTCGTTACTTCTTCACATTCTTTAGGTCTTCAGAGTAATAATTGTATGTCTCAACATTCCTAGACTTTATAGTCTAACCTAGACGAAGTTGACTCTAGTATTTAATCAAGCGACTCTATATGAGTTTTGATACTAAAATATAACAACCAAACTTGACATACCAATGCTTGGTGAGTTCAACCGAGCTATTCTCTAACACAGTCACTGAAAGAATGGAGCAGAAGTTAGCGCAATGGAAGACCAAATACCCGTCGAAGGTTGGAAGAATCACTTTGATCAAGAGTGCACTCTCAAGCTCAGGGGCGGAGGCAGTGTGAAGCAAGGGTGTGCACAATGCAAATGTGGAATTGAAAGCCTAAGTGTCCAAAACTCAATTTCTAAACTCATAGAGAGAGATGAGAGTCGCAACCATTAAAGAGAACTTAACAACAATAACAAGGGTTGTAACCAGTAAAGAGAACTTAACAATAATAACAAGGGAATGATGAACACTTTAATTACACGCGGTGAAAAATAAATTTTCTAATCCTTCTATTTTATTATGTATTTTTTTTTGCACCGTCTCTCTTAAATTTCTGGCTTCATCTCTGCTCGAGCCTTTATGGTTATTAAACCATGAGGCTCATTGTTATCTTCTTTTTTTTCGATACAATCAGTTGGGTTAAGAAAACCCCAAAACCAAAGCCAAAGAAACATTATAAAAAGGCCCAAAAACCTAAAAGAAAATCAAAACTTATCTCTGATACACTTTACCACTACTTAGTACTTATTAAACCATGAGGCTCATGGTGTTGCATAGTAGGGGTGAGCATTTGGTCCGCAATCGTTGTTTTCTTCCGGCCAAACCGTATTTTTGTTGATGGATGTCCAGACCGTTCACTAGTGGATTGGATGCGGATGCAACTTTTTGAATCCGGCGGATTTTGGATTGGATGCGGATGCACTCTTAAAAATCCGTTGGACGTCCACATATGTCAGATTTAAAATACTTATAAGACTTTTATAAAATACAAGCAGAGTGTACGTGCGATGCACGCCGTTGAATTTTAGACGGAAAAGTGAGAACCACACAGGATTAGAAAATGAGATGAAGTAGTAGCGGAGTTTCTAATTTAAGGTCCTTATGTTTGTTTATTATTTTAAATAAACCCCTAAACAATTGGCATAAATCATTTTCAATCTAACAAATGATTTATAAATACGAATTATATCTAATGGTTGTGGTGAATAGTCACACGGAAATATTTCTTGGAATCTATTCAGATCTGATGGATGAATATTAAATCAGAGATATCTGACGGCTTCAAAGAGTTGAACTTTAAGATTTGCTCTCATTAAAAGGGGGTTATGATGTTAATAGTTCACCATCTAGTCGATTTATCTCTTCGTCATTTTCTTCCATCAAACTTTAGGTCTTGAGCTTAAGATGCAAAATTAAGTCATACTCCTCTATTTTATCCTTGATTGATCACTATTCAAGTCATTTTTATTAGTTTTATTATTTTTAGTTTAAAATTTTCCGTCCATTCGGGCACCCACCGGATGCAAATCCTTTGATATTGTATTGGATGCGTCATCAATTGGATTGGATGCAGATGAGGAAAAAACCGGCCTATTCTCACCTAGAATCTACGACGCGTAGATATGGGTGAGAAATAGGTGGGTGGGTGCGGATTTGGTACCACCAGCGTCTAATCCATTAAAATAATGGATATTAGATATGCACCCGCGTCCAATCCATTACCCAACAGGTAAAATATCCGCGGGTGAACGAATGAACTGGGTGGATGCAGGTGGATTGGCGGATTTCAAAACATAATTACGAAATACTAATATTAATATTGTGTAAAATAAACATCGACAAAAAAAGATTAGTGATCATGCATAATGAGTCCATAATATCCTCAACTTTGTCCCCTTCTCTCATTTTGATCCTGCTTACTTCTCTGAGTCCATACTGTCCTCAACTTTGTCCCTCTCTCTCATTCTGATCCTGCTTACTTCTCTAGCTTCTAAATGTAAGTATATTGCTCACACTCTAGTTTATCCTTCATATTTTGGTATAACACCTAAACTCCCCTTCAGATTAGGTGTCCAACGGATGGGTGATATATCGCCCGCGTCCAACCCGTAAAAATGACCGGTTTCAAAAATTCACCCGTACTCGATTCACAGAGAAACGAATTGGGTGTCCACCCGCTAAAATGCGGATTGGTTTGGATAAAATCCGTGGGTGCTGGTGTTTTTTCTCACCCCTACCGGTCGTAGACCATTTTTTTTTAAAGACGTAGAAGCAAATGAGCCCAGTAGCTTATGGAGATTAACGGGCCAAAGCGTGGATAGAAGAATAACTGGAATTTTTTGTTTGTTTGTTTGTTTGGTCCACGTATAACTTGGAGTTATGCAGTTATATTTGTTGATAAGTTAGATTTATCGACTTTGCATTTAAGGTTTTTCTATTGATCCTCCATGTTGTTTAGTTTGTTATCGCTCTGTTTTTCAAGAAAACTCGAACCAACTTGAATAAAAATCAGTACATAAATTTGAAATGCGTCTTTGGCTCTTTACCAAACAGGCTAACGAGTAGTCCCCGATATTAATACTAACTTTTAAGGATATGATCAATGCGACAAGTAGGATATGAATATAGTCCACAGATATTCGATGTCATTGAGCCATCATCCATCAAAACCTCATGCTTTTAGATTCAGGATTACAGCATTCATGCATCACCTTCCATGCTCACATGGGATAGCTTCAGTTCCACGTACTGCCTTCTCCAGTCCTCTGCCCATATAGCAAAAGATCGTCTTCTTTTGGAGAATCAACCACAATTTCTAGCTCATGGCCTATGCTTTCTTTTGATTCTTCCCTATGGAGATTACTAAAATAGATCACCATTGTCACTGCAATTGCCTCAATTACTTAGTTGCTCACACCAATACTCAACCAGAAATCACAGGAAGAGAAATTCTCACAGCAATCACAAATTAAATGGGAAACATAAGAATCACTGGAAGTAACAGAATCACTAGCATCACTAGCCTCACAGGCATCACAGGCACCTGAGACTCTAATTAAATCAATGGAACAACTATCCAAACTAGCTCTACAGAATTCCCTAATCTCAATCTTAGACTCACAAATTGCAATCTCAGTCCTTTGTTGGAGAAGGACATGAAACCCAAAACTATGTTAACCCATACCACTCACCCCTTTCCCATATCAAATCATGTCTACTCTATATTCAATTATAGACATTTTAAGTCTAATCATCACTTTCATCCATTCAATCACCCACATCTACAAATCATACATGATCATCTCAAACCAAGAATTATCATAGAATCCATAACAAAAAAACATAAATATCCTTACAAGTTTAAACGGTATTTAACCAAACCTCAAAGTACCAACAAAAACCAAATGTTAATCACCTCCACTCCTCATCCTAGCACTTTCTTACAAAACAAAAAGATTCAACTTACTCTGCAAGTGCTGGAGATAAAAGAGTTACATTGGTACTTACTTCTGCTTATGTCCATCCTTACTCCAAGTTCCCTGACTGACGCTCCGAGTCCGGCTCCGAGTCATTCGAAAAGAAGGGATAGAAGCATGACAATCTGGTGCTGGAGTTTGAGGTTTGAATTCATCATCTTCTTGACCAACCTCAGTTTCACTTTCATCATGAGTCGGCTCTGGTACATCGGTAGATGGCTCACCTCTGGCAGGAACAGTAGAAGGATAGAATAGATCGGGAATCGTATTTGTGGCGGGTTGAACAGCTCCGACAAATATTGCTCGACCTATCTGACCAGTAATAGGGAAAAGAGCATCCATCACCGGAAAATGCATTGGTTCATCATAATGCCATGGACGAGCAGCCAGTTGACAGACCATGTATCTTTCCTCAGCAGCAAGAGTGATAGATTGATAACCAATTCTGTTCAACCCAGATACAATAAATCGGTCAGCAACAACAGCTACACCCTCATGCACTTGAAAAGGCCAATATTTGAGATGATAAGCATACAAAATCCACCCATCGTCATATGAACCAGTCCTCAGAGGTTTAGCAGCAGAAGATTGATTATCATACCCATCCACGTCAGGCATGTCTATATCAGTACTTCCTTCACCATCTGGAGGAAGACTAGAACCATCATTCCCCTTGTTGTCTCGATGAATGCTGCTTCCTTGAGTCTTCCCTTCACCTTGAATCACAAAGGGGTTACTTGTATCTTGATTAATTAGAGCAGGTTTGGGCTGCTTGAAGAACTGCCTCAATCTTTCAACAGGAGAATCAACCAGTAACTCATGAACCACTCCGGGGGGACCTTTTTATTGCAAACATTCCTCCACCTTCACATTCACGTTATGCTGCAAATCGTCCAAATACCATGCAAATATTTCTTCAAACTACGGAGATTCGCAGGCCTGAGGAAATGCAATCCCATACGGCAAATGATCAACACAATACTCACGAGGATACCAGTGGATGCGTGGCTTAATATACACCTCCTGTATCTTTTGCTTACCCTTCTGATCCACTTCTTTAGAACTCTCATCCATGACGAAGAACAATTAGTGAATTTAGATTTCTTTCTGAGAAAGAGGGGAGACGAAAGGGAGAAATTGAATTGGAAATCTCATCCGGAGTTTAATTGGGCCCTTTTAAAGGGTCTATTGGTTTGGTTTGGGGTCGTTTCGCCATTAATTGGCAGCGGTTCCCGAAGAGAAATCTCTTCCATCACACACCTTTACTCAACCCATACTGTCGTTTCAATCTCCCCTCAACTAGCCCTTCATTGCCTATCCCCTATAATTTTTCTGAAGTCTAACACAACTTTAACTGCTAATCTCTTTTGTTGGACAGATGGCAATTGGGATTACAATTTCTTCACACTTGGTGGAAGAAAAAAAACACGGCAAAACTTGATGACTGGATCATTACACGTGTTGTTGACACATGCTATTACCAGAGACCAGACAAGCTGACTAAAGATCTGAGGAAGGCTGACTGGTAAGATGACTTGGTTAAGGGACACCCCAACATCTTAGACGGGCTCGAGATAATGGATCAACGGTTTAACCTGGCATCTGGATCCGAACAACAACAAAGTTATCTCCATACTACCCCCGATGCGAATACTGCCACTCAAAAGTGTAACCTGGTAATATCACTTACACCTATCTCTGGTTGCAACACTGCTAACAACTCAGCATATAGCTTTTTTTTGTATGACAGGTCCCTATCCAAGGTACCATTAGCCAACAAAGGACAAGACCACTACACCAAAGGCACTCATCATGGGTACTTGTTTCTGCATTATACCAAACATCACAGTTCTTTAGTCTATTTGACCACAAAAACCAAATATTTTGATATCTATCCTGAGTACAACAAACATCATCACACAGCCATGACTTTTTTTCCAAATTAAATCCTGCCTCATTTCCCTCTCTCTTGAAAAACTTCCCATTACCTATTTTCTCTCCATTTAACGTCACTCCCTTTTCTATTACCTTATCATACATCTTTACTTCATCCTCATGGATTCCTCTTCTAACTCTAACCCAAATTGTATTGATAGTCTGGTTCACAAAATGAACTCAACTCTCAATATCACTGAAGATTTGTTTCCAAAAGTATTTCTTAACCCTGATAATGTCAAAACCAAACACCCCCTGGATTGGAAATGGTGCTTCATTGGAAAACTTTGCAGCAATATCTTCTTTCAAACCAATAGAGTTAGTAGATTCATCAATGCAAACTGGGAAATGCAGAGCAGAGTTGAAATTGATGTTTGGAACAGAAGAAGAAATTACTACATACTCAGGCTTACTCATGAGGAGGACTATCTCACCTTGAGGAAAGGAGGCACTAGAGGGGTCTTTGATAAGCTTATGTGGGTGTTCCTGCTGGTGGCCCTGATCTGATTGATGAAGAACTCTTCTCAAAGGTCATGATTTGGTTACTCATTAAGAGAATTCTAGCACACATCATCCCTGATATCAAAAACATAGTCAAACCAGTTGGTGTTTTTCAGGATGCTAAAAAATCATATGGAGAGATAGATTTGAAAAAAAACTTGGAAGTAAAACTCACCTTCAATGTCACTAGACCACTCAAGTTTGGTATTGAAGCATTTGAAACCCCTAGTCTCCTCACTACTGGAAATTGCGTATGCTCTGAATGGTATAAAGTTCTGTAAAGTATGCAGAATTCTTGATCACCCAGGACCCCTTTGTGCAACACCACCAAATCACAAAAACCCCCAACAACAATCCCAACCTACTCCCCAACCAACACCTCCACCAAGAACCCCACAACAAAAAATTGTACAAGATAGAAAAAATGTAATATACAGACCTTACTCTGATGCTGATGCTGCAGCTGAATTTGAAGCCAAGATGAAGAATGCTAAGAAGTTGGAGCTTGAAAAAGATATATAAAAAAATTGCCTCTTCCTCTAGCATCCATATCACCTTTGGAGCTCAGTCTTCCCCTGCTGAGGAATCAAACTCTCCCCACCCTGATGTTCTTGCTTGTCAAATCAGACACAAAAGGTTAGAATTGACCAAGAAAAATCCAGGCACCAATAAGAAAAAAACTCCCAAAGATGAAAGATGATGCAAGAGCCAACAACACCAATGCTACAAACATTCCTCACCAGTCTGTTATTGCTGATGTTAATACTTATTTTCCTGCCACTTCTCTCCCAAAAGCTTTCCATTTCAACTCTCTTCCTACCCTTGCTCAAATTAAGGCTAGAATGGAGGCTAAAATTGCTCCGAAAAAGAAAGAGGCCTGGAAAGAAAAGAAAAAATCTCATATCTTTGAGGATCCAAATTCCAACTCCTTATTGATCACCTTACCTGATGCCAAGAGAAAGAACCCAACTTATAATGATGATGATAGCAACCCCAACTGCACTGACCCTGAAAAGCTCAAGAGATTTAAGGAATTGGATGAAACTTCTGCAGACCACAATGGCTCCCCCCTTCTAGCTAATGGTACCTTGGGAAACTCCACATCTGCAAACATGGTAAAATACTTCTTACTCTTCTTAATTTTCTTAGCTTACTATTACCTTTCCTCTTTTATCCAGACTCAAATAACTAATTACTATGATAACATCACTAGAAGACTTACCTCCAAGTATCCTAATGTGTCCTATTTTTGGAAATTCTTTACTGCTCTAGCCTGGGATTTCCAAGGATTAGGCACTAGAGATGCCAAAAATTATCTGAATGACATGCTCAACAAACTAAATCCTGATATTATTTTTATATCTGAAACTAAGCAAAAACAGGAAAGCATTAAAAAAATTATGCATGAGGTTAGTGTCAACAACTTATGGTTTGTCAATCCATGAGGGGCCAGTGGCACTGCTGGAGGCTTAGCTTTGATATGGAAAAACAATATCTCTATTGACATCATTGATTTCTCCTTAAACCATATCAATGTTATAGTCAGCTTTGCAAATAGCCCCATTGTCTTTTCACTGGCTACTATGGTAGCCCTTATGATACTACTAGTAAAATTGATTCTTGGAAAATGTTGGATAAAACAACAACCACCAACCAACTTCCTTGGTTGATCACTGGTGACTTTAATTTTATCCTTCATGACACTGAAAAATTCAGTACTCATCCCATAGATTCTACTGAAGCTTCTTTATTCAATAACAAAATCATTGATCTGTATTTAGTGGATCTTGGTTTTACTGGTTGCCCATTTACTTGGTCCAAGAAAAGAAAAGGCTTTGCTCTCACTGAACAAAGACTTGATAGAGGGTTAGAAACATAAAGCTGGATACTTCTTTATCCTAACACTACCGGCCATTGGGTCTGACTATCACCCCATCCTGCTTAATTCCAATCCCAATTGGAAAAATGGCAGTATCCCCTTCAAGTTCTTTGGACCTTGGTTAGATCAAGAGGACTGCAAGAAAATAATAGAGGATTGTTGGAGCCAAATACTCTCTGGATCCAGTGCTTACATCATTGCTAGAAGACTAAAGAATATCAAGCTTCAAATCAGAGTGTGGAACAAGGAGGTCTATGGCAATATCAAAACCAACATTGAAGAATGCAAGCAACATCTCCATTGGCAACAACTACTTCAGGATGGATAGAGGACAGGCTTTAACTGATGCAAGATAAAATCTCAAAAATTGGCAAGACATTGAAGAGAAGTTTTGGAAAACCAAAAGTAGAGATCAAATTATTAAACTAGGAGATTGAAATACGAGTTATTTCCACAGAGCCACTAAAAGTAGAGCCAGGAGAAACAAGATTGATACAATCCAAAATGAAGAACGGGACTGGATAACAGACTACCAAGAAGTGAAAAATTGCTTCACATCTCATTTCTCTAGAATGGCCACAACTGAAACCTCAAACATAAATCCAAAAATCATCAACCTTATTCCAACAACCATTACCACAATTGACAACAACATGCTAAATAGGACCCCTGATCAAAATGAGGTAAAAGCCATCTTGTTCAGTATGGCAAGTGATAAAGCTCCAAGTCCTGATGGCTTTCCTCCAAACTTCTTTCAAGCTAACTGGGAGATTGTGGGAAATGATATTGTCAAAATGGTACATCACTTCTTTACTTCTGGTCACATGCTCAAAGAGATGAATTCCACCTTCATTTCCCTCATTCCTAAAGTTGATAACCCATCTTCTCCAAGCCATTTTAGAACTATAAGCCTCTGCAATACAACCTACAAATTCATTTCCAAGCTAATAGCCCAAAGAATGAAACCTTACCTCAATAAAATCATATCTCCTTACCAATCTGCCTTCATACCTGGTAGGCAAATCTTTGACAACATAGCTATTTCTCATGAGATCATTCACACCATGAGGTCCAAAAGAGGTAAAAAAAAGGTGAAAATGGAAGTATGGGAATCAAAATTGATATGGCAAAAGCTTTTGACAGAGTGGACTGGGATTTTCTAACCACCATTATGAGGAAGATAGGTTTCAATGAGCAGTGGTGCAATAAAATCCATCAGTGCATGTCTACCACCACTTCTGATGTTCTTATAAATGGCTCTCCTGATGTTTTCTTCAAACCATCTAGAGGCCTCAGACAAGGAGATCCATTATCTCCCTATCTCTTTTTGTTCTGCATGGAATCCCTCTCTAGAACTCTCACCCATGCTGAAGATTTGGGTCTTATCACTGGATTCAAAATATGCAAGAATGCACCTTCCATCAGCCGTCTTCTTTTTGCTGATGATTGCATGGTATTCTGCAAAGCCAACAAGATTGAAGCCCAGAATATTATGGACATCCTAAACATTTTTGGACAAACCTCGGGTCAGCTAATCAACTTCAACAACTCTGGAGTCTTCTTCTGGAAAAACACCAACCCTGATCTTATGCCAACCATCATCAACATTATGGGTGTGCAAGTGCTTCAGTTGGATGACAAGTACTTAGGCTCTCCTCTTTGCACTCACAGAAGCAAAATCAACTCTTTCAAGCCTGAGGTTGACAAACTAAGGATAAGACTCTCCAGTTAGAAAAATGTTCCTCTAAATCCCGCTGGGAGGGAAGTTCTCATCAAATATGTCACATCTACTGCTAGTATATACCAGATGAACTTCTTCAGGCTACCAAAGAAAACCTGCCAAGACCTAAACAAGCTTCAAAGAGACTTCTTCTGGGGGAAAAGTTTAGAAAATCAAAAATAATACTATCCAAAGGCATGGACTGCAGTCTGCAAACCTAGACAACTGGGAGGATTAGGCTTCATGAATATGGAACTCTTCAACAGCTCTATGATCACTAAAATTGGTTGGAGGTTAGAACAAGATAAAGACTCTCTATGGTATCAACTAATGGATGCTAAGTACCTAATTGGTAGGAATGTTCTCAATATGGACACAAAACCAAAGGATGGAGATCCCTGGATATGGAAAGGAATTTTAGAAGGCATTAACAATATTCAACATCATTGTGCTTGGAGAATTGGCAATGAGAGGAAGATCAAAATTTGGGATGATATCTGGATCCCAAGTATCTCTGCAAAACTTATCAAACCTACTAACTGTCCACCCACCATTGAGACAGTTTCAAATATTCTTCTACCCAATGGTCACTGGGACAACACCCTAGTCCAAACCTACTTCAATACCCATACTGCTTAGGCTATTCTTTCTCTGGATACTCATCCAAGGGAGGAAGACAAGATCCAGTGGAATCTAAATGACACAGGAAAGTTCTCTATCAAAGCCCTTTACAAGGCAAAGATAGATAACCTCTACAGAAATGACACTGCTACAAGAAATTGCAGAGCAATCTGGAATATGGACATTGCTCCAGCTATTAAGATCTTCATTTGGAAATGTGCTCATGAAATCCTGCCCACTAATGCAAAAACAGCTAGCATTCTGCACTACATTGATCCTATATGCCAAATATGCGAAAGTGGGGAGGAAACAATGACACATATGTTCCTAAATTGCCCTGCTGCCATCTCCGTTTGGCAGGAAATGTTTGGCTCTCTTCATGATCTATTTGATAACACCACAATCTTCATTGATTGGCTGAATTCCTGGTACCTACCTGGAGATGCCAATAAGCATTGCAGCCTGTATGCTACTGTCTGTTGGTTTATCTGGAAGGCCAGATATGATCTGGTGTTCAGACATATCCAGCCAAATGCCAGACAAACCTCAAAATGCACAGGCAACACTTATGCAATCACAACAGAATCCATAATCTTCCAAGCCATATTATGAATACCTTCTCTCTAAACTATGAGGAGCATGAATCATATGAAGAAAACAATATTGATCCATACAACTTGAACCATTACACTGGAGGAGACTTTGGCATAATCATCAAAATATGCACTCTTCAAGATCCTGAAAGTCAAATCTATTTTACTGCTCTAAATGCTATAGAATTTCCAGGTAATCACATTGGAACAAGAGGACACCCAGGCCACTCTGGAATTGGGGGACAGGAGGAGCAAATTTAGCCTTCAAATGGGCCAAACAAATGCAGCACACCAATGTGGAAATACAAGCTGAATCAATGGAAATCCTGGTCCGTTTCAAGTCATTATATCACAATGCTGTCAAAGGGAGATTTCATCTGAACTATCATGAAAACATGAACTATGAAGAAGAAGACAATACTACCAAAATCAACCCAGTAAACTTTATTTTAATTAGCCTTAAAGTTATTCATAGACTTCAGAATCTAGAAACTTTTAATATAGCACTCTCTTGTAAGAACAATGTGGGCAGGACTAGTGGCAGTAGTCCTACAAACCTTATGTATCTGCATTAGGCTTCCCTTGGCCTAAGTTTTGTTGGGATAATTGGCCTTTGGTACTCAAGTTTTTTTCCAGAACTAGGCTTTGTTCTAACATTTGTCCAACATTAGGGTTTGGTACCTGGACTGGACGTTGACCCGTATTGACTAGGTTAAGTCCTAATTTCTGTTTATTAATTATTAATAAATTTATAAAAAATATAATTATTAAACAGTTTACTATCATACCCTTCGGTTTATTATCTTACAAATCTCAGAAACAAACCGGACTTGTGAATCAAACAAGACCTTAACTTACTGAAGCAAGTCACTGAAGCAAATCAAGATCCCAATTTCACTAATTCGAAATTCCAATTTCAGAAACCAAACAAAACCCTTCTTAACTAAATTAAATCGAAATCTCATTCTAAAATCACCAGACTATGAACAGTACTCTAAACTATCGATAAAACAACATGAACTCTTCTTCCCTGTTTCCGGTAAAAGGCGGTGAACCACTCAGTACCCAAACCCAATACGCTATATTCTTCTCAGTTTCCTTTCAAATATTAACTTCATAAACAACCCCTCATGTAATGGACATTAACAGCATCACCTTCTCCAAGTTCTTCATCAACAATTTTAATTTTTTCTCACCACAGCCAAAACCCAAATCTTTACAAACGCGATCCATGTCCGCTGCCAAATACAAATCCATCTCATACCCAACTTTTCTCATCATATGAGTACTCTAAAACTTCATTGAATCTAATCTATCAATACCTAATCCAATTTATGGACGGAAACCCCAATTTTATTGAATCAACATCTTATTTCACTACATGGAAACCCTAATTTATTCTATCAATTTTCTAAAGAGGTGATGTTGGTAACAGTGGAGTTGTTTTACTATACTCAGTAAGTTGTGGTGGCTGATTTTCAAGGGATTGAGAGGAATTGATGTTGGTGTAGAGAAGAGATGGAAAAAACTTCTGCTATGAGTTTGAGAAGAATACAATAGGGAAGAAAAGGGATTGTATGGTTCTGAAGGTGGAGAGGGTGTTACTGCTGTTCATCTAATTTCACAATCTTCTCATAACTGGATTAGAACCCAAAATTGATGCAAACCCTATTTTCATCCTCCTGTTAAAGCTTATACTCACCATAGATTTCCTCCAACCCCTCAAATCACCAGAAGCAATTGATGTTCTTCCCTGTAAATCTGATGACAACTTCACCTCTTCTTCAATTAGTTCTAGTCTCTGCAGAAACACCATTTTCTTGTTCTTGACAAGCATTAAAGCCCATCAATACTTCCTTGTTCTTCATCTGCAATTTCAGAATCATTACCATCACCCAATTCTCTCTTTTCTTGATTTCAGGTGGAAATGTTAATTGAAGAGAGAATTTCTCGATCTAGCTAGGGTTATAGTTTAGGGATGGATTATGATGATGGGAAGGTGACAGTGGTGGGGAATATGATGATGTTATGCAAGAAGAGGACGATGGAGGTGGAGATTGGGATGAATCTGTATAGATACTCTTTAGCTCAAATTCTAACAGTGGAGAGGCGGGCGGAAGAAGAAGAGTGAAAAAGAGAAAGAGTTAGGTTTAGGGTAATGGAAAGTGAAGGGGTAAGATAGTAAATTCAACTAACAATTTCATTTTGTTTTATTTCTAATCAATTTATAAACGGAAGTTAAAATCTAACTGAGTGAATTCAAGTCAACGTCCGATACCAAGCACTAACGTTGGACAAATGTTAGACCAAAACCTAGTATTGGTCAAAACCTAAGTACTAAACACCAATTATCCCAAGTTAGTATAAGGCATTAGGTCCGGCAACAATCCAGCTATGGATTGAAAGTACAAAAACAAATTCTACAATGCCCTAATCTAAAATTTTGTAATGTTGCATAGGGTAACATGCAACTTTTTTATGAAAAAAAAAAACCACAACAATATTTTCCTATTCTGTCCCCGTCTCAAAAAGAAGAAATATATCTGGACCGTCATATAGAGACGCTCTTTGGTCAATATCCATTTTGGACGGTCCGTGTAAAGAGGGATCGAGGGACTACTTGGGAGAGCAAGTTCTACAGAGGAGCTCTTTTGGAAGGGGAACAAGAAAAGAGAAGTTGAGAAGTGTAAGAATGAGGTATAGATCTCTGACTGAAAACCTACACGATCATGAGGTAAACTTACAAACACAAACGTTTATTTCATTTTGTTTTGTTGTAAGTTGCTAAGATTTTAAATTTGATTTTTGTGTGGCAGTTCTTCAATTTTCAACAAACTTTCCACTTCTGGAAGAATATTATCAACAGTACCTCATGCTGAAATGGTATCATCATCTCCTGCCATAAAATTATCGATTCGTCCTCCAACTTTCCAGAGGTCTACATTAGAGAGCGAACGACGTCCACCTGACAGCGTTTTGTTGGCAACTCTTTATCAACCTGGACGAGAACATGTGAGTAGTATATATGCCTCTAAATAATTGATGTTTTGGTGATCGATCCTTATCGCTTTTCTTATAATTTATCTTGCAGCAACCGGATGACTTCAATGTTGGGCAGAATTGGCCATGTTCAAAGTTACAAGAGATGAAGAACTTGGTGTATGATTTACGAAGGTTTGGTAATCTTTCTTTGTTTTAAATCATGCATGACTTTTTTTCTTATTGTTAGGCATTGATGATAGATCGACTGGGTGTTTGGACTTTGGATCATCAGCACTAAACTATGAGACACATACCAAGTTGTTGTAGAAATGCCTCTTTCATCGCGACTTCCTCACTTTGCAGAGTAGTTGCGAACTGCAGGGACCATTTACCATCCAGCGAAATAACAACCTTCACTGTGTCCCATTAGTTTCTAGACTTTTTGTATAAATCTGGGTAGTGTACTTTTTGTATGAAACCATGAAATGCTTAGCCTTCCTAACAAGTATTTTTTACCACTGGAACTTCTTCCCCTTCCATGATTTGTGAATAGTTACTTCTGTAATTGGCATTTCTCTCTGTTTTGTCATACTTACAGGGATTACCTTGAAAAGCATAGAGGTCTGGATTCCTTATATTTTGATGCTATGTTTTGGAAGTTGTTGACATCTGATCAAAGGTTCCAGGATCTTGGTGTATACTATAAACCAGCACCCATACCAGATAGGAATGAGCTTCTTGGTGCCAAGAGGGAAAGCCCAACTGGTTGGGAACTGTTCCTACTCAAGCTGATAAACGTTTGCGTCACACTGCAATAATAGATGGTTTTATAGACAAGAAGGGAGGAAAAGGGGGCTATGCAGTTATCATAATTGACAATTATGCCAGGCCAAAAGTGGCTGTTGTTGGGTATTCTTCAAATGGATCACTTGTCTTTTATGAGTTACAAGGTATTAGAGCTGCATTGCAGTTGGCTTTAGATACTGGTCTTGGTCCTAATATCCAGTTGACTTACCGTTCTCGTGAAGTTGGAAATTTGTTTACTCATTTTTCTGATTTTGAGGATTTGGATACCTTTCATCGTTGTTACCAACATTATTCTAAATCAGATCATGGTGACGAGTCTCGTGTTTGTCTAGCCTGTGAGGGGTTGTATCTACTTGAGCATTTCATCACGGAGGATTCTGAAGTGTTGCATCCAGTTATCAACAAAATTTTACAGTTGCGTCATAAGCTGGGCCCTAATATACGTGTATCAAAAAATCTTTCTCAAGCTTCGACTCTTCTTGGCAAGTGTTATGAAACTCCTACAGCTGAGGAAATGAAACTGTTTCAGTTGTTAGATGGTGAGTATGAAGTTTATGAGATGGTAATGAAGCCCGATAAATTTTCTGAGGAAGTAGTGGACGCACTCTATGATGATTGCTTCAAGGGATATAGGTACTATGGCCAACATGTTCTGGAGGAGTTGGTACCTGGCCCTATTCAAATGCTGAGTGCCCCAACTATTTTCGAAAATATGAGGCATCACAGAACTTTACTAACTAGACGATATACTTGGTTATCTGTGATAACTTTGTTTACATAGTACTAACTGTCTGTCTCACATCTTTTGATGTAGTCTCTTTCTTGTTCTCCTGCTCTATTCTGCTGCAACTTTTCATTCTGTTTTATTAGCTTCAGTTACTGTGTCCTTATTTCAGTTCTTATCTCCCTATCTAGCTTGAGATGTGCATCTAAATTTGGCTGTATGTAAATTACAATAAACTTGCTCATTAGCCATGTCTTGCTCAACTTGAATAGGCTTTCCATGCTCACATGGGATAGCTTCAGTTCCACTGCCTTCTCAAGTCCTCTGCCCAAATAGCAAAGATTGCCTGCTTCTGGAGAATATCAACAATAGATGGAAAACCAAAACAAAAGCACTTACCCATCAGTCTCTGGAATGGAACCCAGCACCACCTTTTGCACAGTTAATATCTCATCCATTGTCAGTACTCAAAAGTAGTCCAGCCTGTGGATCGAGGTTTCTGAGAGGAGAAAGGTGTTTGGGATGATTGGATTGTCATAGTGTTGTTAAAGTATGATTAACTACTTAACCAGTTCACTACTCGCATGCATAAGAAATGTAGGATTTCCATTTAGACAAAAGAACATGCCACTTTTTCAACTGAAAATAAAAATTCTACATGTGAAGGGAGCAAGAGCAACCAATTGGGACCAAAAGTCTCCTTGTTACATAATACTTTAAGTAATGACAGAATCTCAAACATTTCCGAAGGCATTCGGAAACTGTCTAATCAGTTACTATATCAACAACTTTACACCGACTTACATAGAATTGCAACAGAAAAGGAAAGATGTATACTGAAGGCGACAATTTGCAAGTGTGCACCTATCATCCCCATCATTGTTATGACAACAAAATGATTAAGGTAAGTACCTGAGACGACTAAAGGTCACTGTTTTCCCAGTTCAAAAGCAAGAAAAAAGATAGGTAAAATACCTGGTGATTCATTAGCATGCATTTGTATCTAGGAGCTGGGAGAAGGATGTTTCCTCGTTTGAATATGGTATGAGATTGCCTCTGCCAAGTCATCAGATGGAAGCATAGCAGGATATCCAGGTAGCCACGTAATCCAATCCCTGATGCACACACATGCCTCTACTTCTTTACAATTCTTTACAATACATCTTTAGATCCTACCACTGCAAGTAGAGACTTCATTGCAGTTCCTGACATTTTAATGGCTGCCCTTATTTTATCAGTACACAAGTAAAACATGAGAACAACAAAAGAAGCATGGCAGCAATCCATGACTCCAGAAATAATAGCATAAGTTCAAAAGTTCTCCCAATGAAAGATTAAGTTAAGAAATCCAGTGGGAAAGACAAAAGAATTAACCGACAGAAGAGATTCACTCAGTTAATCTTCCAACTTAAGTATGTAACTCGACTCAAGATGTAAGGGGAAACAAATACAAAAGAAAACCTATCTGGCTATCTGTTTACCTTCCCTCCCTCTATTCTTGCAAACATATCCACGACATATGGAAAATTCGAGAAGTGACCTCCTGTTTAAACATTAGAAAATCCCATAGCCCTTGTTCAGTCCAAGATTCAAACCAAGATCAAGATGCCAAGAGAAGTGACCTCTCAATTATAGCAGAGAGGTCACTTAAATTGTTTCCAATAGAACATTTTTGAATCATACGACAAGTGTTTACATGGAATTTTTCTTGGATATGGAAGTCTTCCCAACCCAAGAACTTACCCTAAAGGAGGTTTGAAATAGGCAACAGACATGAAGAATAGATCATGTACGAGCTAAGCTTAGGGTGGTGCTGTCATTACACATTAATAATCACTGAATAAGAAATGCACACGGTTTTATTATAAGTTCTTTATTCAGACAAAGGATATCCCATTCTCTCTCTACTAAAATCAAATTCTTCACTAGAAGGGTGCAACCTACTGGATACAACATCAAAGTCTGCCTATTTTAACTACCCGATTCGAGGAGAGAAACACAATTTCAAACAGTTTCCAAAGACATTGAGAAATTCTCTACTCATTAACAATATGACATTTTTAATCTGAAAGTCTTAGTTTATACTTTATACATAGAATTGCAATATAAAAGAAAAGCTGCATATTGAAAGTGTAACATCCGCAAGTGTTCTATGTATCTATCATTTTGTTTATATTACAACAACAAGGTGATTTAGTAAACTGCATGAGAGGACTACGAGTCCACCATAAAAATGATAGGTACAAAGATAAATAAGATACATCGTACATAGTGATATATCTTTCTTCTTTCGAAATTTCAGTGGTGCTTTAGTGATGGGTGGAACATTCTCCATATACTAACCATGCCCTATAGTTTCATCATGGTAGTAGTCTCCACCTTTGAAATTGGGGGACATAAGCAAGTATATGGGAATGAGGAGGCAGCTCCCTTAAGGCGATGCAAAATTCAACTTCCTCATCTTATCCGTTGATTGTAAGATCCATATATCTTAATTATGCGGGTGAAAAGGACATGTGGGCCTTACAATCAACTGATAAGATGACGGAGTTGCACCATGCGTCGGAAGTTGTAATGCTAGCATTGCTTAGAGAAAATTGTTTATAGCCAACCTAGTCAAGAGAGAGACTCATATAATATTTCAAGTATGTCAATATTTATTAAAATCAAAAATATCCCATTATCTCACTATCTGTGAAGGGTGAGCACAAACTGCTCTGAGTAGAGAGCAAAAAGATTCGAACAGCTTTGAAAGGCATTCTGAAATTGTCTACTTAATTTCGATACTTGAAAATATTAACCAACAATACCCCAATGTGTACATAAAACTGCAATAGAAGAAAGAAAATGTATATTGAAGGCGTATAATTCGTAACTATTTAGCATTCTATCTTGTAAATATTACAAGATAGACAGATAAGATACCTGGTGATTATTAGTAAGCAGTGGTATCTCCGCTGCAGTCATATCAGAATTCAGAGCTTAGCGAACGTGGGTTTTCTCTTTTTAGTTTGGGTTGAGACTACCTCTGTTAAGTCAGCAGATGGAAGCACCACGGAATTCCAGGTAGCAACGTAATCCAATCCCTGATCCAAACTCGTGTCTCTACTTCTTTAACAATACCTCTTTTGTTCCGATCACTGTAAGCTGAGACTTCATTGCAATTCCTAACATTTCATGTGTAAACATTTCTTAGTGTGAGAGTAAAACATGAGAACAAGAGAAAGAGTCTTTCTTAAAGCATGTGAGCTACCCCCTAATGTAATCATATGCACCTAACATTACTGGTCGAAACTACACCTAAACTACCAAGTTTCCATCTTTAATGCTTACAGTGAAAGGGGCACTGAAATTAAAACTACGAAGTCAATCTAAGTTCTAACTCCACTTATGACTAGTTAATTTCGAAAGCCCTCACAAAGAAAGATTAAGTTTTTTTTTTCCTTCGATTAAAGAAAGATTAAGTTCCAACATTCAATTCAAGAAGCTACAAAACTTGACCTGGAAGCTCCAAATCTCTCTTAAAATTGGAAATAAAGTAAAACTTTATTCTACTAATAATGTTCTTCCTTATAAGCTATTATCCACCAAAGGTTGTAAGTAATAACACACGAAAGATATCCATCTAGTTCACCTTTTACTCAATCCAGAACTCGACTTCAAAATATAAGGAGACTAATAAAAACCTATCAGCTCACTCTTCCGTCCTAGTCCCCTGCTCCCAGTCTTGTTGTTCCTCATACCCACAAGGCCACGACCTATAATCCATTCCAGGGGTTGCAATACTAAAAAAGAAAAGTCCCTAACAATTTCTGTATTGTAAAACGATCAGGTAAAAATTTTGCACATCTCTTTCTCTCTTCTCCTTTACATATGCAACTCCCCATAATTCTCATAATTCAAGTTCACTTCCATCTCTTAATATCTAGTGGGTTTGACCTATTTCAAGCACTGTTAAATTCTCTAAAGTAGCGTGATATGGATAAAATTAACGGAGTTCAAATTGCTAGGCAGCATGCTAGTTGCTTGCATCCTGGGCAGTCCCTAGACTTGCTGGCCATCTACAGGCCCTAATAACTGGAATGGTGAACCCTTAGGGGTTAATGCCATGATCCAGGGACTATAAGGGCGCTACATCAGTCCATGTGGTGTGAGTGCATACTATCATTTTTCGGTTCAAAATTCGATCAGCGTCACCAGCAAATAACCAACTCTGCACTCCATACCCACTAACACTAGTGGAACTGAATCAAATGTTTAGCGAAATTCAAGAACGCATAGACACCCTCAGATACCAAATAAATTGAGATAGCAAATTCAAGAATTAAAATAACGAATACCAACATACCCTCAGCGACAGCATAGACACCCTCATGGGCCTCATCCAATGCACTCTTAGAATGCATTCTCATACCCCCACGGTTTCCTGGTAACCTTTGAAGCGTCCCAAGATCAGCAGTAACTGCTAAATCAACTTCCTTCACACACACAAAAATGCATTTTAAGTGCAACACCTAATATCACAAACAGTGATAAGATCGATACAAACACCACTTTCCTACACCGTTCAGCTGTGATTGCATCTTGTAAGCCTTTAATTTCACGAGAAAAAGACGTCACCCTTCTTTGATCATTTGATTTTGATTTCATTAAGGAATTGAAAGCATTGAGATCGATACCTGGACAGAAATGACCACCATGAGTCCATGACTAGAGAGAATGATTACATTGAGGTCAGGGTTTTGATACAAAGAAGAAATTAGGGCTTTCGGGAATTCAGTAACGAATCGAGTTCAACATATCGTTTTCGAGCAATGGATTGTTGAGAAGGATGTGGAAAACTGAGGGATTTTTGAATGATTGTATACTTGTTGGCTCGTCATCAGATATTCCGGTTTAAGTCGTTCAAAAATTTAATTCTTGGAAATGAAATGCTTATTCTCTGCTTATTGGGCAAAGCTGTGCCCAAACAAGTTTCTCAGTTTCAAACTCAGCCCGGTGAAAATGACTAACCTTTTTGGGGAATGCTATACCTATATGTGATTAGGCCACTTTTTTTTTTCCCTTTTTCCCAAGCATGATATTCACTGAACTAGTAAAGGACCATTACACTAGGGTATGTGATACTCAAACGGTTATCGATTACAATTGGATCGGTATGCCAAGATTTTTCAGCAACATTATAGTGGAGCGGAATATGAGAAGCAATATCCAGGTCTTGCATTTGGGGTAGTTGTAGGAGTTGATGAGGTAGACATGGTTTTGGTTGTCCAAGGTTTGTATGCCTTTGATTTATTTCCACAAGAAAAGTAATATTTTTGATGGACAAACCAGTGTCGATAGGAACTTGGTTGTTGGTAGATGGTTTCGATGTAGTTGACCATAGGTCCTAATCAGACATTTGAATCCAGATGTTTTCGTGTGCTGTCAATCTCCTTTTTCTCCTGCTTGATCCATAGTGAATCTTTTTTGACTTGAGTCTTTAGCTGGATGAGTATTAGTTGAGGTGGTGGCAGGAGTTATTCTGATGAGTATTAGTTGAGGTGGTGGCAGGAGTTATTCTGATGAGTATTAGTTGAGGTGGTGGCAGGAGTTATTGTGATGTAATGTAGCGACCAAACACCTTGAACCAAGTTACAGTAGTAGCTTCAAAGAAACAAAAATTAAGGACTCCAACAATTTATGTTAGACACAGACGCTTTCTTAGACTGGATACAACTTAAGGAAGTTTGAGCAATGCTTAAAACTGGACTAAGATAAGAAAAAATAAAATAAAACAATTACACCACAACTTCAACACTAACGTATACCATAGTTTCAAAAAGTTTTACACCAAAAATTACACTGAGCAAAGTTTTATATAACAAAGTAAAGACTAAAGTAAATTAGACTGCGGGGGATCAAAAAGAGTTCGAGTATCCGTCGGCCCCAAAGGATTATTAACATGCATTACGATATTAGTGCTATACTGTGGTACCGGAAGTTATACTCTTTAGCGAGATACAACTGATATTATATCCATGTAACCCTACTACTCTTATTTATAAGAAATTCTCCGCCTCTTCACTTTTCCCTAATATTTTTGTTAGAGCATAGCTCGGTTGAACCCACCAAGCGTTGGTATGTCAAGTTTGGTTGTCATATTTTAGTGAAAACTCATTTAAAGAATCGCTTGATTATATACTAGAGTCAACTTCGTATAGGTTAGCTTGAAAGTATTAGGATATGAGACTTACAAGTATTACATGAAGACTTGAAGAATGTGAAGAAGTATGGAGCTACAACGACAACATCATCCTTCCTCTTGAGGTTAGTAATATTTGATTTGAACTTTTTCATTCCCTAACGTATCTTTCAAGTCGTGCATATTGAAAACATAACTGCGAACCTGTGTATGATACTCTAGTTAGACATAGTATTAAGGAATACAATACGAGGTTTATTGCTTAACCATTAAACTTTGTATATAAGACATCGACATGATCATATGAATGCTATTGTGATTATGTATGGGTATGAGTGAAGATTTCATCCTAGGAAACAATGTTTTACATTCGTTTAAAGGAAGTAAGTTCATAAACTTGTTTTGTGAATCGAAAGGGAAATCGCTAGGCTTATTGGTATTGTTATTCATTGCAAATCTATTTTGGATTACCAATATGTGTGTTTAGAATAACCACTCATAAACTTGTTTATGTATCTTGGTAAAACTATTCACAAGGCCTGACTTATGTATTGGTATGACTTTTATTAGTGAAACCGATCTTAAGTAATCTCTCAAGATGGTATGATCGATGCCTTGTAAATAGCAACTTTTATCTAGTCATTGGGGAACCGATCCTAGTAAGAGGTGCAACAAATTTACAAGAGGGAATCGATCCTTGTAAGAGGTGCAACATGTTTTTAGTAGATGGGGGAACCGATCCTATAAACATGTGCAACAAGTTTGTAGTTTTGGGGGAACCGATCATATGGACATGTGCAACCAAATACAGGTAGTTTGTGGGGAACCGATCCTAGTACCTAGTCAACCGAATTTTGGTAACTAGCGTGACTATGCACAGTACTCACATGGAGGTAGAACCGAACTTGTTTTGGTAGAACCGTGAAACCCATGATTGGTGATTTGATAGGATAATCAATCACATAGTTCTTGGAATTCAAACGAACCAATTCTAAACTTGTTTGGAAGTGTGGCAAATCGTTTCAAGGATTATAAGTATGAAAAAGGATTGCAAAGTAAAGATGTCAACATACTTTGAACATATGCAGTAACTCTTATCATTAATTGTTTAAAGATATTCCTTAATAGCTAAAGGAGAATCCCAGGATCGAAATAAATTGAGAATCTTTTATTAAAGGTTTCTTAGTTTTTATATGCTATTTAATCTCCAGCAATTAAATGCATATCTTTAAAAAATTATAATTAGTAATGTGCATTTACTGATTATAGATTTTTCTATTGGGATTTCGGTCAATATTTGGACAGTGCATTTCCAGGAGTTATGAAAACCGATTTTGTATTTATTGCATATCTTTGAGAATATTCGGTTTTGGAAATTCCTTGGTGTCCAAACTTCCTTGTCTATAAATATTGAAGTTTGCATTTTCTAGAAAACTAATCCTCAGAACCAGCAAAACTACCTCAGTTGTGTTGTTACTGGTGGAGCCGCCTATCGGAGAGGAAAGTACCCTAATTAGGAGAAATCTGTTACGGCCGCTCGGTTTAAAGACTTCTTTGAGATTGAGAAGCTCTATTAGTACCGTTGGTGGGGAACTAGATAATTGCAGTTTATTATTAGTTTTTCGATTGATTTGATTGACTAACGGTTGTTGAACTTTGATTGCACCTAGTTTGTTTATGCTTGAGAATCTTCTCTTCTGATATAAGATTCACTCAAACTAGATTGAAGTTTCGACGGGGATCTTTAGACTGTTTGTAGATCTAAAGAAATCTTGTGATAATCCAACGTTAACAGACTCTGTTCTGTATGTGATTGATCACAAGAGATTCAAGTTGATTGTGTGTAGGTGTTGATTGAAGATTAAGAAGATTTGAAGAAAAGAAGACTTTTTGGGTTCATAATCTTTGGTGTGCACAATACTTGTTTCGGCTGGAAAGGGATCCAACTATAATCGGCTTATCTTTATGATATATTGGATTGATTAGTTGAGTAGATCGGCATCAATACACTTCTTTGTGATTAATAATATTGATTGCATAGTCTAACAATTACTTCGGTAGTTGTTAAGAGATTGATCTAAGGACCCGACAAAGGAGTTTATTGGTTAAACGGAAGAGCCTTTGCCAAACTCATATCATGTTGCTTGAAAAGAGTTTTTACCGAACAGATTTGTTGTTCCTTTACTGTTTGGAATACGAACCAAATGAATTGTTCCAAGTGCGTGACTTATTTACAAGTTGGAGGCGCAGGGATACTGAGGGAACTAGGTGAACTATAGGTTTAGTTGCTTGGTCTCAACAATACGAAGTTGGTTTGATTTTGTACAGCGGCTTAATTCTGAGAGTATTCAATTTTGGACTAGGTCCCGGGGTTTTTCTGCATTTGCGGTTTCCTCGTTAACAAAACCTTGTTGTGTCATTTACTTTTATTTTCCGCAATTACAATTGTGTTTATTATAATTTAAAGTAAATCGCACAAACATTAATTCTTATTTTACTTGATAGACAATCCCTAGAGTTTCGTTAAGTCCGAACCTATTATCAAGTAAACATACTTTGTTGTTGTATTTTCTCGATATTATATCCATAGACGATCACACGAAGTGTGAACCGATTAGTTGTATTGTCTCGACTCAGTCCATAGACAATCACTTTCGGAAAAGGACTTATAGGTGGAAAAGTTTTAGATTGAGGTATATTTGGGTACCCTCGTCTTTTCAATTAGTATCAGAGAAGGCAAAGACGAAAAGATCTAACAATCTGTGTTTGGTGCGATCCAACCTATAAGAAATGAATTCGAGTTCTCATGAATCGACTTCGATTAATGTACCGCCAAGATTTGACGGATCAAACTATCTATGGTGGAAATATGCTATGAGATCTTTTCTTCAATCACAAGACTTTAATACATGGCTATTAGTCGTCGACGGTTATGATCGCCCGAAAGTAGCAAATTCGGAAACTGAGTTTAAACGCTTAGTAGATTACTCAACTAAAGAAAAGGTTTTGGCTAAGTAGAATTCAGATGGTTATAATGCTATTGTACATGTTGTAAGTCTTGATCTACAACATCATGTATCAACATGCCTAACTTCGAAAGAAGCTTGGGATAATCTTCAGATCGTATTCAAAGGAAACACTTCAGAGAAAGAAGCTAGACTTCAAACTCTATTATCCGACTGGGAAAACCTTCGAATAAATGACCACAACACTTTTGAAGAGTTTTACCTCAAACTCTCTGAGATAATTAATGCTTCTTTCTCTCTTGGAAAGACTATCTCTGAAAAAGACATAGTATGCAAAATTCTCAGATCGTTACCATCAAGATACGATTCTAAGAAACATGCAATCATTGAAGCAAATGATCTTTCAACACTCTCACGAAGCACACTCGTTGGAAAGTTAAAGATTTTTGATCATGAATCACAGTCTATTCAAACTAAGGGAATTGCTTTTAAAGCTGCAAAGATTCTGAAAGCTCCAATAGAGAATAGACATTTGGATGATTCAAATGAACAGATTGCAGAATTGTCTGATGATGAAATTGAATAATCATTATCACTGATCACTAGACAGTTTCGTGATCTCTTAAAGAAAAGGAGTAAGAGATTCATTAAAGACACTCATCGATCGTCTCATCCACATGATCGTGTTCCAGTCAAGAAAGATCAGGAAGATGACGATGAATATCAGCCACAATACTTCAAGTGTAAAGGGTTTGGTCATATTGCTAAATACTGTCCCAATCTTAAGAAATACGCTGAAGGCAAGGCACTGGCTGTAACTCTTGATGAGACCTCTGATTCATATGACTCTGAAGAAGAGGAAACAACTAATATTGCATTAGTTGTTAATCTTATTTCTTCCTCCTCTATTAGTGATTTACCCATCTTAAAAATGGACATGTCTTCGGATGTTTGTAAATCATCTAATGGTAAAGGGAAAAATAAAACAAAATGCAAAAACTGTCTCAAGAACAGAATTGCTAAAAGTTGCATATGCAACCTCAGTCAATCTCAAGATGTTTCGTTAACCTGTGGTAACGAAAAGAGATTATTCCATATAATACTATATCAAGGACACTCTTGATGTTCTAGATTCCGTAGTGAGAGAAAATCTCACACTAATACCACTTAAATGGTATTAGAACATCTTCCTTACTGTGTGCCAATTTTTGTGTAAGGAAGAAGAAAGTTCAAGGCACGTTTGTGTAGATTACGAGAATAAAATCTAGTAATTGAAAATATTTAAGATATTCGTATTCATGGGAATATTATATTTTCGAAAAAAAATATAAAAAGATCCTTTTATTCTTTGGTCATTCCTTGTCCGAACTATGGGTCTGGATCCAATGTCTTCTCTTGATAAGATGCTAGATCAGAAAGATCTCTTGAAGAATAAATCTGCATCATCTCTGGACGAGAAATCAAGGAGTAAGATCAAAAAGAGAGATTGGCTTAGCAAGAAAGAAAGAGAGAATATGCTGAAGAAAGATCAGTGTATTGAAGCATTGACACACTTCTGTGTTCAATCCAAAACAGAATTACATGTTCTTGCATAATCCTTCTCGAAAATATCCCAACTGCAAGAAATTCTGGTCGAGCAACAAGGTTATCTACTGGAAGAATTTCACAAGTGGAAGCGCGAAAGTAATAACCTATCCTTCACCGGTGCTGAGATGAAGGAGTAAATCCAGAAAAATAGACTTAAATTCTTTGATTTCTTTCAATAATTGTAAAGTCTATTTAATGAATAAAACTATCTTATTATATTAAATAAAATTATTATTTCTTGTGATAGTTTTCGGTTACATAGCCTGTGCTTGAATGCTTTATTTTATTGCTATGCATGTTTATGGGATGTTTGATTTCGGTTTTATTACCTTGATATTCGATCTCATAATGTGTGAACCCTTACGGTTTGGGTGACTTTTTGATTTTGCGGGATTAAGTTCTAGCCCATGTTGGTAGGCTTTATCAAAGGATCATGAGGGGTTCTGGTAGAAACAATATGTGAAAAAGTCACAATATGTTGAATCTTTTGGTTTAACATAAAAACATATGTGTTTCGAGGTTTCAACTTTTGCATCGCATAGCTAAAACTGGTTTTCAACCTTTCTCTGGTAAAGGTTGCTCTTTGTTGTTGTTCTTTTGTTTTGGCGGGAAAATGACAACTTCAATGGGGGAGAGTTCTAAGTGAACTTGCGCTTAATGCATATCTTAAGGGGAGAAGAGGATGCGGAATTTGAGGTAACAATCTTGTTAGTTAATTGTTTTCCTGTTTAAGAAAAGTATGATTTTATTTCATATCTTTATTGCTTTTACTTAACAAAATTTCGGTACAATTGATGTTGATTCCATTATTTGTGTATGGATGTTTGATTGTGATTCAATTGTTTCCGGTTAAGAAAAACTATTGTTATCTTTCGTTATTGTTTGGTATCAATTGTTTAGGCTTACAAAATTTCAGTGCAATTGCAGTGTTATAATGTCTATGTTTGTTTCAATTACTTCCGGTTAAGATAAATGATTATGCAAGTTGATTTATTTGGTTTGTATGGATTGTTTATGGCTTAACAAAAGTGTTTCGGGAACATTTATAGTCCAAGTGATTTCCGGATAAGAGAAACTAAGTTTTTCGGATCTTAGTTAGACTTATCAAATGTGAAGGTTTCGGTTATTCAAGTCTAACCGAACGCCTTAACAAGAATTACTAGTTAACTAACCTAGTATTTGTCTTGTTTAAAAGTGAAAGGTCTAAGTTATTTTTGAGAATAATTAGAGCCTGATGAGAAAAATAAAGTTAATTCTGATCTTTATTTTGGTCTTATCGAACAAGCGATTGTATTTGTACAATCGGTTTAGCAAAAGAACTAAGGTGCTTAGTCGATTTTTGATGTGCTAAACTATTAGGGAAAATTGCTTCGGGAAATTGTTACCTAGATAACATGTTAAAACCAAATTACTTGTAGTTTCGGTTTTGATATTGGTTATCTAAAATGGTGTGTAAAACCCTCGTGCTCAACTCTTATAGGTTTGCAAATTCTCTTTGTGAGATTTGTAAGATCCTTTCGGTTTGTCCTTTATTTCTTCGTTTCTTTGTCATTTTGTGACAAAAAGGGGGAGAAATATATGGAGTAAACAAGTGATATTGACTTGTTGTGAGTTGGTATCACTAAGGGAAAGAACATTTGTGCTAAAACGTTTATTCTAACGAAAAGAGTGAAAGCATAGACTAAGGAGGAGTCACATACCATATGATATGTAGTTATGAGGAACTACATGAAAATAACAAAGACGTGCGGATTGAAAATCTACCTATATTACCTTTAGAGGGAGTATTAGCTTTGTCATTATAATGTCAGCAGCGGCATTTAAGGATTGAATTTAATGCAGGTTTTGTGCTGTTGAACTTGGAATCAAGAGTATGTGTATAATGAATTTTTGTAATTTGTTTATCCATATGATGTAAGAGTTTTGTCACTAAAATTGACAAAGGGGGAGATTGTTAGAGCATAGCTCGGTTGAACCCACCAAGCGTTGGAATGTCAAGTTTGGTTGTCATGTTTTAGTGAATAAAAACTCATTTAAAGAGTCGCTTGATTATATACTAGAGTCAACTTCGTATAGGTTAGCTTGAAAGTATTAGGATATGAGACTTACAAGTATTACATGAAGACTTGAAGAATGTGAAGAAGTATGGAGCTACAACGACAACATCATCCTTCCTCTTGAGGTTAGTAATATATGACTTGAACTTTTTCATTCCCTAACGTATCTTTCAAGTCATGCATATTGAAAACATAACTGCGAACCTGTGTATGATACTCTAGTTAGACATAGTATTAAGGAATACAATACGAAGTTTATTGCTTAACCATTAAACTTTGTATTTAATTCATCGACATGATCATATGAATGTTATTGTGATTATGTATGGGTATGAGTGAAGATTTCATCCTAGGAAACAATGTTTTACATTCATTTAAAGGAAGTAAGTTCATAAACTTGTTTTGTGAATCGAAAGGGAAATCGCTAGGCTTATTGGTATTGTTATTCATTGCAAATCTATTTTGGATTACCAATATGTGTGTTTAGTGTAACCGCTCATAAACTTGTTTATGTATCTTGGTAAAACTATTCACAAGGCCTGACTTATGTATTGGTATGAATTTTATTAGTGAAACCGATCTTAAGTAATCACTCAAGATGGTATGATCGATGCCTTGTAAATAGCGACTTTTATCTAGTCATTGGGGAACCGATCCTAGTAAGAGGTGAAACGAATTTACAAGAGGGAATCGATCCTTGTAAGAGGTGCAACACGTTTTTAGTATATGGGGGAACCGATCCTATGAACATGTGCAACAAGTTTGTAGTTTTGGTGGAACCGATCCTATGGACATGTGCAACCGATAACAGGTAGTTACCATAAGTTGTGAGGAACCGATCCTAGTACCTAGTCAACCGAATTTTGGTAACTAGCGTGACTATGCACAGTACTCACATGGAGGTAGAACCGAACTTGTTTTGGTAGAACCGTGAAACCCATGATTAGTGATTTGATAGGATAATCAATCACATAGTTCTTGGAATTCAGACGAACCAATTCTAAAATTGTTTGGAAGTGTGGCAAATCGTTTCCAAGATTGTAAGTATGAAAAATGACTTGCAAAGTAAAGATGTAGACATATTTTGAACATGTGCAGTAACTCTCATCATTAATTGTTCAAAGATATTCCTTAATAGCTAAAGGAGAATCCCAGGATCGAAATAAATTGAGAATCTTTTTTTTAAGGTTTCTTAGTTTTTATATGAATGCATATCTTTAGAAAATTATAATTAGTAATGTGCATTTACTGATTATAGATTTTTCTATTGGGATTTCGGTTAATATTTGGACAGTGCATTTCCAGGAGTTAAGAAAACCGATTTTGTGTTTATTGCATATCTTTGAGAATATTCGGTTTTGGAAATTCCTTGGTGTCCAAACTTCTTTTTCTATAAATATTGAAGTTTGCATTTTCTAGAAAACTAATCCTCATAACCAGCAAAACTACCTTAGTTGTGTTGTTACTGGTGGAGCCGCCTATCGGAGAGGAAAGTACCCTAATTAGGAGAAATCTCTCACGGCCGCTCGGTTTAAAGACTTCTTTGGGATTGAGAAGCTCTATTAGTACCATTGGTGGGAAACTAGATAATTGCAGTTTATTATTAGTTTTCGATTGATTTTATTGACTAACGGTTGTTGAACTTTGATTGCACCTAGTTTGTTTATGCTTGAGAATCTTCTCTTCTGATATAAGTTTCACTCAAACTAGATCAAAGTTTCGACGTTAACAGACTCCATTTTGTGTGTGATTGATCACAAGAGATTCAAGTTGATTGTGTGCAGGTGCTGATTGAATATTAAAGAATATTTGAAGACAAGAATACTTTTTGGGTTCATAATCTTTGGTGTGCACAATACTTGTTTCGGCTGGAAAGGGATCCAACTATAATCGGTTTATCTTTATGATAGATTGGATTGATTAGTTGAGTAGATCAGCATCAATACACTTCTTTGTGATTAATAGTATTGATTGCATAGTCTAACAATTACTTCGGTAGTTGTTGAAAGATTGATCTAAGGACCCGACAAAGTAGTTTATTGGTTAAACGGAAGAGCCTTTGTCAAACTCATATCACGTTGTTTGAAAAGAGTTGTTACCGAACAGATTTGTTGTTCCTTTACTGTTTGGAATACGAACCAAAGGAATTGTTCCAAGTGCGTGACTTATTTACAAGTTGGAGGCGCAGGACTGAGGAAACTATAGGTTTAGTTGCTTGGTCTCAACTACACGAAGTTGGTTTGATTTTGTATAGCGGCTTAATTCTGAGAGTATTCAATTCTGGACTAGGTCCCGGGGTTTTTCTGCATTTGCGGTTTCCTCGTTAACAAAATCTTGCTGTGTCATTTACTTTTATTTTCCGCAATTGTAATTGTTTTTATTATAATTTAAAGTAAATCGCACAAACGTTAATTCCTATTTTACTTGACAGACAATCCCTAGAGTTTGGTTAAGTCCGAATCTATTATCAAGTAAACATACTTCGTTGTTGTGTTGTCTCGATCTTGTATCCATAGACGATCACACGAAGTGTGAGCCGATTAGTTGTATTGTCTCGACTCAGTCCATAGACAATCACTTTTGGAAAAGTACTTATAGGTGGAATTTTTTTAGATTGAGGTATATTTGGGTACCCTCGTCATTTCAATTTTACTTCAAAACGTTATCAAGCACGAGCTTTTCCCTGCCGATTTCTTTTAGTAATCATCAACCCAAGTACGATCTTGGGAATTTAGTTTTTTTTTTAATCAAAAACGCTATAGTTATCATCAAATCTTTAAATAAAGAATCTCAATTTTTGTTAGTTCCCTAATAATTAACTAAGCTACTCTCGAGGTATACCTAAATTTTTTCCTTTTTTTTTATTTCTTCTTTTCTCTGTAACAGAAAAAGATGTCTGCCAGTGCTTTGATGTATATGATTGATTGTGTTTTCATCTGACACGTTGCACTCATGAGTATATAAAATATACTTTTTTTTGTGTGTATGTCTGTCATATACCATTTGTATCTGCCATGTTCTTAAATTTTTATAGATCTGTGTAGAACATGATGCCATCTTTAATCTGTGTGTTGTGTATGAGCGATTATTATTGATATGCATGGTAGTCTATTTTTTCTCTGTGATTATATTTATGTTCTTAAGTTTCACCACATGTTTTTATTTAAATATCTGTACCATTTTGATATTTTATAATTTTATGTATATGTGATGTTTTAGGATGTTAAAGTATGGCATATGTTTAGATTCATCATTAAGCATTATTTGTTTCTGCATATGTGTGTACTGTTTTGAAAATACAAGGATACCCAAATACACCACAATCTTTTAAATATCAACCTATAAGTCCGATACCAAGTGTGATCGTCTATGGACAAAGTCAAGACAATGCGACAACTATGGTATTCACTTAGTGTGATCGTCTATGGATATGAATCGAGACAATATGACAACAAAGTGATCACTTGATAATAGGTATGGTATTAAACATAAACACTATAGGATCAATATCAAGTGACTAGGATTAACGTACGTGTGTAATTTACTTAATTATAATAAAAATTATAATGTGGAAATAAAGTAAATGACACGGCAAGACTTTGTTAACGAGGAAACCACAAATGCAGAAAAAAACCCGGGACCTAGTTCAGTTTTGAATACTCTTAGAATTAAGCCGCTATACAAAATCTAATACCAATTTCGTGTAGTTGAGACCAAGTAGACTACCCCTAGCTACTTAGTTTCCTCAGTATCCCTGCGCCTTCGACTTCTAGAGTCACGCACGTGAATATCAAGTCCTTTGGATCCTATTCCAAACAGCAAAGGAAGAATCTGTTTGATAACCACTCTAATCAATCTTGCTAGAAGATATGTGAGTTACTTACATAGGATCTTCCGTTTAAACTAATAAACTCATTTGTATGGTTAGATCAATCTAAACTTTGATTACCGAAATAATCAATTTCTAGATTCGCATTCAATCAATATAGAACTCAAAGAGTAACTATAAGGCGATGTCGATCTTACACAACTAATAAATCAAGTCTATCAAAGATAAACACGATTATAGTTGGATCCCAGACGATCAAGGTTTGTGCACTATATTCACAATATACGAAAACTAATAAGAAATTTTATTAGTCTTCAAATCTTCTTTTGCCTTCAATAACCTGTAACACAACTTGAATCCTTGTGATCAATCACGTACAGAATATAGTCTGTTAACAATGGATTATCACAAGATGTCTTTAAATCCGAAAATTGTTCTAAAGATCCCGTCAATACTTTGATCTAGTTTGAGTGACCCTTATGTCATAAGAGAAGACTCTCAAGAATAATCAAACTAGATGCAATCAAAGTTTCAACAACCGCTAGTCAATCAAATCAATAATTGAAAACTACAATAACAATGCAATTATCTAGTTTCCCACCAACGGTACTCGTAGAGCTTCTTGATCCCACAGAAATCTTTAAACGAGCGGTCATAAGAGATTTTACCTAATTAGGGTACTTTCCTCTCCGGATAGACGGCTCCACCAGAAACAACAAGAATGAAATTTGCATGGCTCTTAGGATAGTTTGCAAGAAATGCAACCTCAGGTATTTATTGACCAAGGTTGTTTGGACAACAAGGGAATTCTAAAACCGAAAATATTCTCAAGATATGCAATAAAGTACCTGATTTTGGTTTTCTTATTTCCAATTGATGTTAACCAATATTTCCGAAAACTCTCATATAAAACTTCTATTATTAGTGTAGCACATTAACTAATAATATTTTCCATAGGATATGCTTTAATTGCTGGTAATTAAAACATATATGATGAAAATCATAATTAAATGCTTTTCAATATTTCGGTTCGGGATCACCTCGAGCATCAAGGAATATCTTTGACCAATTAATGATAAGAGTTATGTACATGTTCAAATGATGTTGACATCAAGAAGTTTCTCTTAGCAAACCCTAATTCCAAAGTCACACAAGTCAAGAAGAAATATGTGAATATTGGAAACTATGTTTTGCTCTTGGGATTGGTTCTTCCATGGCTCACAATGTAAGTTGTGACCGGTTATACCATGCTTCCCAAACTAGGTTGTGACCAGTTAAACCATGCTTTCCAAGGTATCTTGTGATCGGTTACACCTTACTTCCAAAGTTAGCTTGTGACCGGTTACACCTTGCTTCCCAAAGTAGCTAGTGATCGATTACAACTACCTTCCAAATGTAGCTTGTGACCGGTTACACCTTTCTTCACAAAGTAGCTTGTGACCGATTACAACTTGCTACACATCATAGGTTAGGACCGGTTATACCTCAAGTCTCAACATAAGTTAAGATAGGTTCTAACTTGTCATCTTCCATAGGTCGTCCAAAAGGTATTCAATAAAGAACAGGACCAATCATGATTTCCATTTTTTATTATGAAACAAGTTCATACATCTACTTCCTTAAACCAATGTAATGATACAAAATTTCCTAGTATGAAAACAACTCTTATGTCTTATACATAATCAAGTAACTAAATACACAGATTATGTCGATGTCGTATTTACGAAGTTCCAAAAGATAAGTTTTTATACTTCGTAATATTTTTCCTTGATACTTTGATCATAATGCTATGACCAAGTCTAGTCACTAGAATATTATATACATCTTCGCACGTTATGTTTTCAATATAGTGCGACTTGAAAGATATGTTAGGAATGGAAACAAGGGCAAGTCAATATTACTAACCTTAAGTGGAAGGATGATGTCCTCATTGTAGTCTTTACTTCTTCTCATTCTTCAGGTCTTCATAGTAATACTTATATGTCTCAATATTCCTAGACTTTCTAGTCTAACCTAAACGAAGTTGACTTTAATATTTAATCAAGCGACTCTAGATGAGTTTTGATACTAAAATATGACAACCAAACTTGACATGCCAATACTTGGTGAGTTCAACCGAGATGTGCTTTAACAATCTCTCCATTTGTCAATTTTAATGACAAAACTCTATTACATATGAAGATAAATGAATTACAAAATAACTCATTCTTCATACGCTTGATTCCAAGTTTCAACAGCACAATAACCTTCATATACTCAAAAATAAATGTCGTTGTTGACATTTGAATAACAAAAGCTTTTACTCCCCCTAAAGGAAAGCTAGGTAAATATGCAATCCGAACATCTTTGTTATTCCCCTTTTGTAGTATGAAATACTACAGAGCATGACGATATGTTTCTCCCGCTTAGTTTATGTTTTACTCTTTCATTAGATATAACGTTTAAGCACATATATATTTTCCTGGTGATTATAAATCACTTGTTTACTCCATATATTTCTCCCCCTTTTTGTCACAAAAATGACAAAGAAACGAACAAACAAAAGAGCAAACCGAAAGGATCTTACAGATCAATAAGACTTGTACAACCTATAAGAGTAAGCACGAAGGTTTCACATACCATTTTAGATAACTAAAACTAAAACCAAAACTACAAAAGTAATCTAGTTTTAGTATGTTATCAAGGAAACAATTGCCTAAAGCAATTTTCCCTTAGTCCGATAAATCAACTAAAATAACTTAGTTATTTACCAAACCGATTGACCAAATATTTTGGTTTACGGTTCGGACACATACACAGTCGGTTCATTCGATAAGACATGAATAGAGATCAGAATCAACTCCGTTTCTCTTATTAGGATCTAATTATTCCATAAGATAACTTAGACCTCCCTTTTAGACAAGACAAACACTAGGTTAGTTAACTAGTTCTTCTTGTCAAGGATTTCTATTAGAATTGAATAACTAAATCCTACATTTTATAATTCTAATTAAGATCAAGATTAACTTAGTTTCTCTTATCCAGAATCAATTGGAATAATCAAATGACCCTGTAATTTTTGTTAAGCAAAAACAATAGATACAAACCAAAGGAAATTGACTTACCATCATTTTTCTCAACCGGAAGCAATTGAAACAAATATAATCATTGTAAACACCGCAATTGCACCAAATTTCGTTAAGCAAAAACACTTTATACCAAACAATAAAGAAGATACCAAATTACAAGTCAATAAATTGACACCGTTTTTCTTAACTTGAGACAATTGAATCATAAAAATCAATCCATACATAATAATGGAACATATCAATTATACCGAAATTTTGTTAAGCAAAAGCAAAATATATGCAATATAATCAGGTTTTTCTTAAACAGGAAAAACGATTAACTAACAAATAAAAATTGTTATCTCAATTTACGTAGCCACTTCTCCCCAGAAAGATATATCATTAAGCGTAAGTTCAAATAATAACTCTCCCCATGTGTGTTGTCATCCTCTCTCAAGAACAAAAAAACAACAACAAGAGCAACCTTTACCAGAGAAAGGTTGAATTGGTTTTAACTAATGCGTGCCAAAAGTTGAAAACCCGAAACTCATATGTTATGCTAAACACAACTTATATAAACATAAATTGATATCAACAAATTGTCATTTTTCACACATAAGTTTCAATCGTAACACCTTATGATCATTTGATAAAGCCTACCAACATGGGCTAGAACTTAATCCCGCTAAATCAAAAATCCACACAAATCATAAGGGCTACCATCAATATGAGATCGAAACTAAAAGTTAATGAAAACCAACATTTATCTCATATATCAAGAGTACTCATATGTATACTAAATATTTAGTTTATAGAACATAAACAAACATTGGTATATGTGACTTACATATGAGCTACACCATCACAAATTTCTTATGATTTTGATATAACAATCACGAAAATATGATCCAAAGATCGGCTATACTTAAAAGTCACTAACAATAAAGAAATGACCAATATATGAGACTGAAACACAATGGTTTATCTCATAAACTCAAATGCAATACACCATAAATATTCAACAAAAAATTAAGTATTGCAATTACTTCAATCTTGTAGGAAACAAAATTACGAAAATAACGCAAAAAGAATGAGGCCATTCCGAATTCGGACGAAGAAGTTATGGGAAAAACAGTTTTACACTTCTTTGTATGGAATAGGTATAACTGTTATAAGCATAACTTTCGCATACGATGTCCGAATTCAGTGATTTTTGACTCGTTTTAACCGTATAAACAAGAGATACACATATGTGACTTAGATATATCAACACCATAAACTCAAAAATTAACATTTCTATCAAATGCTCAATTATGGATATATAAGGTATGAGTGAAGAAGAGAAAAATCTCTCTGAAGATGTTAATTAATCATATAATAACCGAAAGGTCGTGTGCTCGGTTTCCTTGTGATTTCTCACCTTTCAAAAGATTGATCACAAAGGTGAGCATGCGCATTCTAACCCAACTAGGTTGTGTTGAGTTGAGCCTTGTCTTGTCTTGTTCGTCACAAGTTGTTAGAGCACTGCTCGGTCGAACTCGCAAGCGTTGCTATCTCAAGCTTGTTTGTCAAGTTTAGGTGATCAAAACTATAAGAATTGATTTCTAGTCTACTTATAGCTATTTCTTGGATTAGGATAGAATGTGTAGTTGATATTTAGACTTCACGGCGTTTATCGATTGAAGACGAAGATCAACTGAGGGGAGCTTGGAGGAACTTCATCAACAAAAGGTATGTGGAGACTAAAACTTATCTATCACTCAGAAGTTTATTCTTTTCTATTTCCTAATGATACTAAGTCGTATAGCTATATATACTTTTATATTATACACATTTGATATTTCGAGCCGAGTTTATCTCGCTTATCTATTTCTCGAAATACAAGTTGGAAGCTTTTTGCTTTAAATACATTCATCATTATTCTTGACGAGTTTAGTTGGAAACAATTTATTTGTTGGAAACTAAATAATAAGTCAAAAAATTATCATGTGAAAATTGCCTTGAAACATCTTACATGATTTGTGTGAGACAGTCATTCGATGTCGACTCGGAAAGTTTCGTATTGATCATTCGACCACTTGAAAATTACTTATAAGATGATAGTTTGTGTGAGACAGCTATTGTCGTCTTCTAAGGATGTTTCAATGATTGAAATGGGAGTTTAGAATAATTAAACTTTGTCTGGATACAACATAGTATGCATACCAGTATGCAAACTGTTTTGGTATGATTCAGGTCCGGAAACCTTGTTTGCATACCAGTATGCGAACGGTTTAAAATGTTAAAGTCCGAGAACCAAGTTTGCATACTAGTTTGCGAACGGTTCTACCTGGGTTAGGTAGGGGATGACATTTTGCGTACCCGTTTGCAAACGGATGGACAAGACCGAAGTCCGGAACTATAGTTTGCGTACCAGTTTGCAAACTTAGTGGTTAAAGTTCGAAAATCGGATTAAGTATGTTTTCATACTCATGAACAAATACATTTAAGGAATGCAATTTTTGCAAACCGTGGCTTAATGTTCATGAATTGATTTTGTTATAAATACTTTGTACAATTACGAATCAATCTGATTTTGTTTCAATTGTTTCTTATATACTTCTATGAGATATATACAATTGAACAACTTTATGAGTAACACAATTAGATTCATTTGATTATCTTTCATGATTGATTAATCATCATATTTGATCTAGAAGTGTTAGATGAATGTGGTTAATACAAAAGTGTTCATATGGCTAACTTCGGTTAACTATTGTTGAGCCAACTCAATATACACGTTTAGGTATGGTTACCCATATCTAAATGAAGGTATATTTTATTGTGTGTAGCAAGCTAAGACCATCTAACGGTGGAGAGATATTGCTTTGGTTTTAAGCAAACTTAGCTTGAATCTTAAATCAGGTTTTCATCTAACGGTGAATATTGAATGCTTTGTTTCTAATATAACTTATCTTTGATCGTAAGCAAACCCTGATTTGAAAGACTATATAAGGGAGAACTCTAGCAACTGGAAAACCTAATCCCGACATTTTCCTTTGTCCTAGTTGCGACTAAATCCGATTCTGGTTTAACCTAGGTTTTTTCAAAACTATTATAGGTTAACGACTTGAAGACTTCATTTGGGATTTGTGAAGCCAGACCCAACTATTTTCTCTGTAGTTTCCTATTCTGATCTTACTTGTTCTATCATAGTGAGTACTATCTTTTTTAAGATTTTCTCGAGATTTATCTCCGATAGGTAAGATATAAAAAGTAATCACAAAGCTCTTTGTATCATTCTTTGTGATTCCACAATAACTTCTTCTACTACCATATAGTTAAGTTATTGTGAGGTGATTGATATTTCGAGGCTGTTCTTTTGGAATATAAAACCGGATTATCAATTGGTTCCTGTTCACCTTGATTTATCAAAAGACTGAACAAAAACTTCATAGGTACTTCTGTGGGAGACAGGTTTATCTATCAGAATAGACTTATCTGTGGGAGACAGATTTGTTTATAAGTCTTCGAATTTGGGTCGTAGCAACTCTTAGTTGTGGGTGATATCATCTAAGGGAATCAAGTTCGTAGAGCCATGATGGGATTCAAAGGCGTAAGGAATGCGACTGTACCTTAATTGGTGTGAGACTTGGTTAGGGCTCAACTATATTCCAATTCGAAGTTAACTTGTAGTAGGCTAGTGTCTGTAGCGGCTTAATACAGTGTGGTGTTCAAATCTGGACTAGGTCCAGTGGTTTTTCAGCATTTGCGGTTTCCTCGTTAACAAAACTTCTGGTGTTTGTGTTATTTCTTTTTCGCATTATATTTGTTTATATAATTGAAATATCACAGGTTGTGCGTAGTTCAATCAATTGGTAAATCCGACCTTGTTTGTTTCATAGAAATTGATTGACCCTTGGACATTAGTTTTTGATACCGTCCAAGTTATTCTCATACCAATCGGTTCACGGATTCCATCATGTTGATTTGTTGATTGATTTGAGAAAGAGATATAACTCTTGGATATCTTTTCTTGATTGAGTCTGTCTGTCTAGTTGATACTCTTGGAATTATATTGGAGTTAGTCCATACAGATTGCCGAAAGAAATACTGGGTGTGATTGTTAGACCCCCGCTTTTTCACAAGTGACTAAGACAGAATCATCATTCTTGACCTCTTGCTTGGTTTGCTTTCTCTTGTTCCATTTCTTCTATTTCTTCTTTGACTTGTGATAAATAGTGTCATTATCACAACATTCATTCGTACAAGAGACTTTAGACAACAAAATGTCCTTCCTTAGTGTTTCAAGAAAACTATCAAAAATATTGTTATGAACATTTATCAATTGAGAGTCATTCTTGTAACTAAATTTTGGTCCCTCTTTGGATATGAAGGACTTCAGGACTCATTTATAGATGGGTTTCGCATGAGAAGCTTTCTCCTTAATACCATTAGGACGATTTCCTTTTTGGATACTTTGCGAAATAACTTTTCTCCGATTCGGAACATCAGATCTCTTCTTCGCATTTGCAAAGTCATATGTCTTTCTATAGTCGGGTGTTTTATGAGATTACCTTGTCGAGCGATAGGAAAAGCTTGAACTATCATTATAATAATTCTTTTGTATAAACTTTGGATAATAACGATCTGAGTTCTTTAGGGGAGCAATCTTAGCCAATTCGTTTGATACAAAAGAAAGTGCATCCTGGATCTTACGAACTTTGCATCCCCATTGCAAGTGTCCTTTATTACCACAAAAATAACAATGCTTAGTAACATAAGGAGTGTGAGTTTTAATGTTACCTTTTTGTGGATTCACTTGCATTGGAGATCGACAAGTTTTCTTCTTCTTCTTCTTCTTCTTCTTCTTCTTATCTTTGTCCAACGTTTTTTCTTTCTTGACATAAGTGCTTTCTTTGATGGCAGCACTTGAAGAGTTAGGTTGAACAAGTTTCTTAGGCTTGTCATGCTTTGCATCTTTACAAGAAATAAGAGCATCTTTGACATCAGTGGAAGCCTCTGGTTGAGAAGAATTTGTAGCTTTGAATTTTTTTACCTCTTTATTAATATTTGAAGCATTTATTCTCTTATAGCCCAATCCTCGTGTATCACGATGATTTCAACTTGCTTCAAATATTGAGGTTAACTTGTTTAAGCTTTCATTGGACTTTTTCAAATCCAAATTTTCTTATTCCAACATCTTGATTTTATCAAGAGCACCAGTAAGATCATCCTCAAGGCGTTTTTATCGAGAGAGATATGCACATTCTTTCTCTTCAAAACTCTTTTGTTGAGAGTTAATCCTTTTTTCAGATTCAACAAGTATCTTTTTCGACAAAAATACATCTCTCCGAAGATTTTCACATTCTACTTTCTTAGAATTTAGATCTGCTTTATGATGTTTAAGAAGAGTTTTAGTGAGGCGATAACCACCATAAAATCCTTGGATAGATTTTCTCAACTTCTTGTTCTCTCGAAAAAAAAGGGTTATGAGAACAGTAAAATCAGAAGTTTTCAGTTTTCTCTTTGTCAAAGGATCCATCATCTTAGAGATTTTTTAGATATCCTCATCCACATATCGATCAATATCTGAGTCACCATCATAGGAAATTTCATCCAACTGTTTGTCTAGGCGTGATTCCCAGTTATCATCAGTTTCTACAGCATTAACAAGATGAACTTGTCTAGTAAATTCTCTCGAGATGATTTCATGAAAGTTTTCAGATATGATTCATAGATGCCATCATAAAGTGTTGATTTAAAACTCTTGATATCTTGTTATACGTAAACTGAATCATTCTCCGGTTCTATAAAAATCATTTTCAGATTTCAGTCTTATAGGTTGGATCGCAACAAACACATATTGTTAGATCTTTTCGTGTTTGCGTGCTCTGATACCAATTAAAAAGATGAGGGTACCCAAATACACCACAATCTTTTAAATATCAACCTATAAGTCCGATACCAAGTGTGATCGTCTATGGAAAAATTCGATACAATACGACAACGATGGTATTCACTTTGTGTGATTGTCTATGGATATGAAATCGATAAAATACGACAACAAAGTGATCACTTGATAATAGGTACGGTATTAAACCGAAACTCTATAGGATCATTATCAAGTGACTAGGATAAATGTACATGTGTAATTTACTTAATTATAATAAAAATTATTATACGAAAATAAAGTAAATAACACAACAAGATTTTGTTAACGAGGAAACCGCAAATGCAGAAAAACCCCGGGACCTAGTCCAATTTTGAATACTCTCAGAATTAAGTCGCTATACAAAATGTTATACCAACTTCGTATAATTGAGACCAAGTAAACTACCCTAGCTACTTAGTTTCCTTAGTATCCCTGCGCTTTCTACTTCTAAAGTCACGCACGTGAATAGCAAGTCCTTTGGATCGTATTCCAAACAGCAAACGAAGAATATGTTTGGTAACCACTCTAATCAATCTTGCTAGAAGATATGTGAGTTGTTGACAAAGGATCTTCCGTTTAAACTAATAAACTCCTTTGTCTGGTTAGATCAATTTAAACTTTGATTACCGAAATAATCAATTTCTAGATTCGCATTCAATCAATATAGAAGTCAAAGAGTAACTATAAGGCGATGCCAATATTACACAACTAATAAATTAAGTCTATCAAAGATAAACATGATTATAGTTGGATCCCATCCGAACAAGGTTTGTGCACTATATTCACAAGATATGAAAACTAATAAGAAATCTTCTTCGTCTTCAAATCTTCGTTCGCCTTCAATAACCTGCACAACACAACTTGAATCCTCTTGTGATCAATCACGCATAGAATGGTTAAAAATGGATTATCACAAGATGTCTTTAGATCCGAAAATGGTTATAAAGATCTCATCAATACTTTGATCTAGTTTGAGTAACCTTTATGTCAGAAGAGAAGGCTCTCAAGAATAATCAAACTAGGTGCAATCAAAGTTTCAACAACTGTTAGTCAATCAAATCAATAATCGAAAACTACAATAACAATGCAATTCTTTATTTCCCCACCAAAGATACTCGTAGAGCTTCTTGATCCCACAGAAGTCTTTAAACGAGCGGTCGTACGAAATTTCGCCTAATTAGGGTACTTTCTTCTCCGGATAGATAGCTCCACCAGAAACAACAAGAATGAAGTTAGCCTGGCTCTTAGGATAGTTTGAAAGAAATGAAAACTCAGGTATTTATAGACCAAGGTTGTTTGGACAACAAGGAAATTCCAAAACCGAAAATATTCTCAAGATATGCAATAAAGTACCTAATTTCAATTTTCCTATTTCCAATTAATATTAACCAACATTTTCGAAAACTCTCATAGAAAACTTCTATTATTAGTGTTGAAAAAACGGGGGTACAACAACCACACCCAATATTTCACTTAGCAATCTGTATGGACTAACTCCAATATACTTTTAAGAGAATCAACTAGACAGTCAGACTCAATCTTAATAAAAGTATATCAAAGAGTTATATCTCAATTTCTCGATTCAATCCACACTCAAACAAATAGGAATTTGCGAGCCTGATTGAATACAAGAGAAATAACTTGAACTGTACCAAAGATCAATGTTCAAGGATCAATCAATTTCAATCAACAACCAAATGTTGGATTTACCAATTGATCGATTCAACGCACAACCTGTGATATTTCAATTATATAACAAAATATAATGCGGAAAAGAAATAACACAGACACCAGAAGTTTTGTTAACGAGGAAACCGCAAATGCAGAAAAACCCTGGGACAGAGTCTATATTTGAACATCACACTGTATTAAGCCGCTACAGACACTATCCTACTACAAACTAAATTCGGTCTAGGCTGTAGTTGAACCCTAATCAATCTCAAACTGATTCAAGGTATAGTTGCGTTCCTTACGTCTCTGATCCCAACAGGATACTACGCAGTTGATTCCCTTAGCTGATCTCACCCACAACCAAGAGTTTCTACGACCCAAAGTCGAAGACTTGATAGAAAAATTTGTCTCACACAGAAAAGTCTATTGAATAGATAAATCTGTCTCCCACAGATAAACCTAAGAATTTTGTTCATTCTTTTGATAAATCAAGGTGAACAGGAACCAATCGATAACCCGGACTTATATTCCCGAAGAATAACCTAGAATTATCAATCACTGCACAATAATCTTAATCGATTAACGAAACAAGATATTGTGGAATCACAAACGATGAGACGGAGGTGTTTGTGACTACTTTTCTATCTTGCCTATCGGATATATAAATCTCAAGCCAATCTTACGATTGTACTCAAAAACGATAGAAACAGCAAGATCAGATCACGCAACTACAGAGAAAATAGTTGGGTCTGGCTTCACAATCCCAATGAAGTCTTTAAGTTGTTAACCTACAGGGTTTCGTGAAAAACCTAAGGTTAAAGGAGAATCGACTCTAGTCGTAACTAGTATCACACAGGAGGTGTGGGGATTAGGTTTCCAAGTTGTAAGAGTTCTCCTTTATATAGTATCCAAATCAGGGTTTGCAATCTAAGTTACCTTGGTAACAAAGCATTCAATATTCACCGTTAGATGAAAACCTGATTAGATTCAAGCTAATATATTTCAACCGTTAGATCGAACTTAGCTTGTTATACACAAATGAAATGTAACTTCATTTAGGTTTGAGTAACCGTACCTAAACGTGTACACTTAGTTGGTTAAACAATAGTTAACCAATGGTTAGCCATATGAGCACTTTCATATCAACCTTATTCATCTTCACCATAACTAGTTCGAATAACACAAATGAACTAGTAAGAGAGTTGTTCAATTGTTTAGATCTCATAGAAGTATACAAGACACAATCGAAGCAAAATTGATTTTGATTCTCTCGAATCAATTCATGAACATTATAGCGATGGTTTGCAAAGATTGCATTCTTTATTATATATATAAATGTTTTAGTTCATGAACAACCCGATTTTAGAAAGTAACCTAATTAAGTATGCAAACGGGTACGCATACCTAAGTGATCGTACTGAGTTTGGTTACGCCAGTACGCGTACGGGTGCGCATACTAAATCATACTTCCAAACTCAAACAGAAATTCACGGACATGTACTTTCCGTAAATGTAAGAACACACTATGTTTATATCCAAACATGGTTACTTGTTCTAAACTCTCATTTCAATCATTAAAACTTTCTTATAGGATGTTATAATAGTTGCTATTCACAAACTATTTTCATCAAAACGATTTTCAAGTTATTGAAATAATCAACATGACTTTCGTCACTAGTAAAGATGAACTTGACCAAAGCGAAAGCTTACCAACACATATTTCGAAGCATAGATAAGTGAGTTAAACTCGGATCGAAATAGCACATGTGTATAATTGAAGTCTATATAGCAATACGCCTTTTGTCTCAAAATAGGAGATAGAATAGATAGACTTTTGAGTGATAAATAAGTTCAAGTCTCCATATACCTCTTTGTTGATGAAGTTCCAAAAGTTTCCTTAAGTAGTTCTTCATCTTCATTCGATGAACGCCGTGGAGTCTAAGGCTCAACTACACTTACTATCCTAATCCGAGACTTAGCTATAAGTAGACTAGAAATCAAGACTTATAGTTTTAGCAACTAAACTTGACAAACAAGCTTGAGATAGCAATGCTTGCGAGTTCGACCGAGCAATGCTCTAACAATCTCCCGAACTATCAATACATATGGAATACAAATAAATAAAATTTGTAGCTTCTCTTCCAAATGCTTGATCTCCTTGGTTCTTCAACATTACTCGAAATCTTCGTCACTTCCAAGTACTCAAATGATTCCAAAGGTATTCAATTCAGCATCATCGCTGTTGAAGATCCGTAGCCATAACAATGAAAAAACAATAGCTCTTAATCATTGTTATACAGTGTCATAATATTATTACACAACATCAAAGTTCAATTGTATCACAACTTCGACAACAATACTATGATGATATGTATCATTCCCCCTTAGTCAATACTTCATCTCACATGAAAACCACTCCCCCTTACATAATGTTCCGTAAACCATATGTATTTGTAGTGTGAACTACACATTAATTCTCCCCCTTTTTGTCAATAAAATTGGCAAAGGTACAAAAATTAGTGGGATCCTAATGAAATTTCCATAGAGATACTTCATGACCAAAAGAAAAGCACATATCAATTTTTTTATATGCAATCATATAGCCGAAACTAAATGCATTCATCAAGGAGTTTATAAAGATACAAGATAACCCCTATAATATTCCACAGTCGCAATCCCCACAAAGATTTGGCAATTAAACACAAGTTCAATTAAGAACTCTCCCACATAAAATGTCATTCCCGAAAGAACAACAAGAGCGACTTTACTTTCTCAAGAAAAGAAGGAGTTCTTTGGACATTTACAAATCACATAAGAATATGAATTTGTATCCAAAAATCTCAGTTAAATTAACCACAAGAGAACCCATGATTAATTTAATCGGAAATGCTCACATAAGAGAACTTATGGAGCCGCACAGTATATACATAAAATATGGATCAGGGAAGGTCAATACTACGGAATAAACAAAGACTCATTCTATTTTTCATCACTATTTGTACAATGATATGTAATAGACTTTAATCTTTGTAAATAAAAGTTCATCCTATCTTCCATCAATATTTGCATAATGACATAATAGGCTTAACTTTTTTTCGTCAAAAGCTCATTCAATCTTTTATCAATACTTGCATACTGACATATGAAAGACTTAACTTTTGACCACGTATGGGACAATCGCAGTTCACGGATGCAAACACACATATCCCATAACAAGTTGCAATATATAAAACCATAAAGATTAATACTGCAAAATCATTTTCCAAATAAACTTTAGAATTTAAATAAGTAAATCTAAAAACATTGCAAGATGAAAATCGTTGGAAATAGATATGTGTACTCACAATAATGGCTATTCCAAACCCTAGTTATCCTTCTTAAAAACACCATAATAAATTCTCATAAGAAGTTTCCTAGACATTAGCAAATCGACAAACTCTAAACCAAAAACTGATAGAGAATGAAAAATAAATCATCATCTTCATCATCAGAGATCATAAGAGTGGCTTGAATCTTATCCATGTCATCCTTGATTTCTGGAAACTTAGTAGCAATCACAAGTAATTGTTCTTGCACACACCTTACCTTGGAATTAATCTTACACACACCTTTGATAATTTGATGAATAAGATTCATGGAGGACAAATCACATGAGCCATCAAGGGTGTCATATCTTTGTCTCTTGCAAGCATTCTCCCTCATACGTTTGAAAGTACATGGACGAATAAGCTTGGGAGTTTCCAATCGGAGCTATAGAAAAGGTGCGACAAATTCGCTCAATCAAGCAAGGATAGACTAACTTCTTGTTTGAAGACGTCATCGACAACATTTGGTATATGATAAACCCACAAATGTCGATACTTTGAGTTTCCAACTCAAGGAAATAGACCAACTCCGCAAACTCACGGCTCCAACGAGAGTTCTCAATCGTAGAGGGACAAAGATTAGATATACCAAGTTTACCAAAGGACATCAAAGAGAGACTAAGATTATTAGTAGGGAATTTTCCCATATTCTAATCAACACTCTTACCACAGAGACCAATAGAAATGATTTCATAAGAAGGTCTTTCATGACTAGGTCTTGGTAGGCGAAAACTCCCTAAGGGAATTTTAGTAATCCTTGAAATTAACTCTCTATTAACATGAATCCTTTGTCTATTTATCATGGTCTTGAATTCCATGTCATCACAATTAACATCATAGATGTTATCATAGAAGATTCTTGTAAGAGTGTCAAAGCCTTCACCAAGACCATCAAAGATGTTTCAAAGATTGATTTTTTCAAAACAGATCAAATCCTCTTTATGCCCACTAGTAAAATCCAACTTCTTTTCTAGAATAAACCCATTAGTTGAAATTCTTTCAAAAACTTTCTCACAAGAATCATTGACAAATCTAATTCTAATAGAACTTTGATCTAATGGTAAGCTCATGCTAGAAGAAGATGAAGAACCAAAGTTTTTTTAAATCTCCTTTGAAACCTTGAAATTCTTCATGAGATCTAGAAATTAAGAGATTAGAGGAAGAATTGATTTACGTGATATATTCCTTGAAAACCCCTTTCCACTTTTTGATCTTCAAGGAAGATTAATGGAGAAAACACAAACCCTAAAATGTTCACGAACGCGGACAAGATGGGAGGAAAAAAAAGGGTACGTGTACGCTCCTCTTATATACCCAATAATGGGCTTGGACCCGTTTATGAACCGCGACCCACAAAAGGAATGTAGGATTTCTTAGGTGTTCAAACACCAAGATTATGCAACACGTGAAAAACACAAGAATGTGTAAAAAGACGGTGCAGTAGAAAGATATTTCATAAATATCCTTAGGAGGACAAAGTTAACCCAAATACAGACAATTCAAACCGTTTCTTGCCCAATCTCAAGATATATACAAATGGGGTAGCGCTAAACAAGTTACCAAGTGGAAAGATGTGTAGAGAGACCCTCTTGCACCATTCCCGGTTGATATTTGTGAATTGTACCAGTGTGATAATCATCGTAATGATAATCAGAGTTAACAGAGCTTTCTAAAAAAAATCCCATATGTCCAAAAGAAGGATTTTTCTGATAACTTAAACATGTATTAAAACCAAGAGAACCTGTTTTATTGGATCCGCTTGAGTTGACCACATGTTTAGTTCGTACATCATGATTACATGATTTGACATGTATCAAACGTTTACCAGATTGATTCTTATTCTTAACCGAACTAAGTTTTTCTAAGAATCTAAAAACGTTTTCAAATGCTCTAAATAGATTTTTGTCAAAAGATCCATCATGATAGTATTCCTCAAAAAGATTAAGAGTTAATCTTGTGAGATTCCATATCTTTGAGCGTAAAGAACGTTTTCTTAACCTTCCTTTCTTAGAGGACCTTTTAATTTTTCCTCTAGATTGTTTCTCATCATCTAAGTTTTCCAAAGTCTTAGATGTAATGAGATTATCATGAGAAGCCAAATGACTAGTCCAATATAATCTCTGAACAATCTTTAAGGACTTATGGCATGCATTACAGATGCCGAGAGCAAGTTTCCCAAAGAAGTTTCCCATAGGACAGACTTTAGGGATCAGCCAAACACAAACTTATTAGGTTTATAGTGTTTGCCTGCTCTGATACCAATTGAAAAAACGGGGGTACAACAACCACACCCAATATTTCACTTAACAATCTGTATGGATTAACTCCAATATACTTTTAAGAGAATCAACTAGACAGTCAGACTCAAACTTAATAAAAGTATACCAAAGAGTTATATCTCAATTTCTCGATTCAATCCACACTCAAACAAATAGGAATTTGAGAGCCTGATTGAATACAAGAGAAATAACATGAACTGTACCAAAGATCAATGTTCAAGGATCAATCAATTTCAATCAACAACCAAATGTTGGATTTACCAATTGATCGATTCAACGCACAAACTGTGATATTTCAATTATATAACAAAATATAATGCGGAAAAGAAATAACACAGACACCAGAAGTTTTGTTAACGAGGAAACCGCAAATGCAGAAAAACCCTGGGACCGAGTCTATATTTGAACACCACACTGTATTAAGCCGCTACAGACACTAGCCTACTACAAACTAAATTCGGTCTAGGGTGTAGTTGAACACTAATAAATCTCAAACTGATTCAAGGTATAGTTGCGTTCCTTACGTCTCTGATCCCAACAGGATACTACGCAGTTGATTCCCTTAGCTGATCTCACCCACAACCAAGAGTTGCTACGACCCAAAGTCGAAGACTTGATAGAAAAATTTGTCTCACACAGAAAAGTCTATTGAATAGATAAATCTGTCTCCCACAGATAAACCTAAGAGTTTTGTTCCTTCTTTTGATAAATCAAGGTGAACAGGAACCAGTCGATAACCCGGACTTATATTCCCGAAGAACAGCCTAGAATTATCAATCACCTCATAATAATCTTAATCGATTAACGAAACAAGATATTGTGGAATCACAAACGATGAGACGAAGGTGTTTGTGACTACTTTTCTATCTTGCCCATCGGAGATATAAATCTCAAGCCAATCTTACGATTGTACTCAAACACGATAGAAACAGCAAGATCAGATCACGCAACTACAGAGAAAATAGTTGGGTCTGGCTTTACAATCCCAATGAAGTCTTTAAGTCGTTAACCTATAGGGTTTCGTAAAAAACCTAAGGTTAAAGGAGAATCGACTCTAGTCTCAACTAGTATCACACAGGAGGTGTGGGGATTAGGTTTACCAGTTGCTAGAGTTCTCCTTTATATAGTATCCAAATCATGGTTTGCAATCTAAGTTACCTTGGTAACAAAGCATTCAATATTCACCGTTAGATTAAAACCTGATTAGATTCAAGCTAATATATTTCAACCGTTAGATCGAACTTAGCTTGTTATACACAAATGAAATGTAACTTCATTTAGGTTTGAGTAACAGTACCTAAACGTGCACACTTAGTTGGTTCAACAATAGTTAACCAATGGTTAGCCATATGAGCACTTTCATATCAACCTTATTCATCTTCACCATAACTAGTTCGAGTAACACAAATGAACTAGTTAGAGAGTTGTTCAATTGTTTGGATCTCATAGAAGTATACAAGACACAATCGAAGCAAAATTGATTTTGATTCACTCAAATAAATTCATGAACATAATAGCCACGGTTTGCAAAGATTGCATTCCTTATTATATATATAAATGTTTTAGTTCATGAACAACCTGATTTTAGAAAGTAACCTACTTAAGTATGCAAACGGGTACGCATACCTAAGTGATAGTACTGAGTTTGGTTACGCCAGTACGCGTACGGGTGCGCATACTAAATCATACTTCCAAACTCCAGCAGAAATTCACGGACATGAACTTTCCGCCAGTATGCGTACGGGTACGCATACTTACCCGAGTTTCCAACAACCGTCGGTATGCGTCGGGTACGCATACTTTAGGTTCTCCGTTTTGGACTTTTACACAAATGTGAGAACACACTATGTTTATATCCAAACATGGTTACTTGTTCTAAACTCTCATTTCAATCATTGAAACTTTCTTAGAGGATGTTATAATAGTTGTTATTCACAAACTATTTTCATCAAAGCGATTTTCAAGTTATTGAAATAATCAACATGACTTTCTTCACTAGTAAAGATGAACTTGGCCAAAGAGAAATCTTACCAACACATATTTCGAGGCATAGATAAGTGAGTTAAACTCGGATCGAAATAGCACATGTGTATAATTGAAGTCTATATAGCAATACGACTTTTGTCTCAAAATAGGAGATAGAATAGATAGACTTTTGAGTGATAGATAAGTTCAAGTCTCCACATACCTCTTTGTTGCTGAAGTTCCACAAGTTCCCTTGAGTAGTTCTTCGTCTTCATTCGATGAACGTCGTGGAATCTAAGGCTCAACTACATTTACTATCCTAATTTAAGACTTAGCTATAAGTAGACTAGTAATCAAGACTAATAGTTTTGGCAACTAAACTTGACAAACAAGCTTTAGATAGCAACGCTTGCGGGTTCGACCGAGCAATTCTCTAATAAGTGTAGCACATTAAGTAATAGTATTTTCCAGAGGATATGCTTTAATTGCTGGTAATTAAAACATATATGATGAAAATCATAATTATATGCTTTTCAATATTTCGGTTTGGGATCACCTTGAGCATTAAGAAATATCTTTGAACAATTAATGATAAGAGTTATGTACATGTTAAAATGATGTCGACATCTAGAAGTTTCTCTTAGCAAACATTAATTTCAAAGTCACACAAGTCAAGAAGAAATATGTGAATATTGGAAACTCGGTTTTTCTCTTGGGATCGGTTCTAACATGACTCACAATGTAAGTTGTGACCGGTTATTCCATGCTTCCCAAACTAGGTTGTGGCCGGTTACACCATGCTTCCCAAGGTAGTGGTTACACCTTACTTCCCAAGTTAACTTGTGACAGGTTACACCTTGCTTCCCAAAGTAGCTTGTGACCGATTACCACTACCTTACCAATGTATCTTGTGACCAGTTACACCTTGCTTCACAAAGTAGCTTGTGACCGATTACAACTTGCTACACATCATAGGTTAGGACCAGTTATACCTCAAGTCTCAACATAAGTTAAGATTGGTTCTACCTTGTCATCTTCCATTGGTCATCCAAAAGGTAATTAATAAAGAACATGACTAATCATCATTTTCCAATGTAATAATATAAGGTTTCTTAGGATGAAATCAACACCTATGTCTTATACATAATCAAGTAAATAAATACACAGATTATGTCGATGTCGTATTTACGAAGTTCCATAAGATAAGCGTTTATACTTCGTAATATATTTCCTTTATACTTTGATCATAATGCTATGACAAAGTCTAATCACTATAATATTATATACATATATATAGCTCAGGATGTTATGTTTTCAATATATTGCGACTTGAAAGATACGTTGGGAGTGGAAACAAGATCAAGTCAATATTACTAACCTCAAGTGGAAGGATGATGTCCTCGCTGTAGTCGTTACTTCTTCTCATTCTTTAGGTATTCAGAGTAATACTTGTATGTCTCAACATTCCTAGACTTTCTAGTCTAACCTTAGAGACCTTGTCCATATTTTAACACCAAACTGTATTAAGCCGCTACAGACTCTAGCCTACTATCAATACTTTGGACTGGAACCTAGTTGAGACCGAATCCACCATCACAGTAATTCAGTTACAATAGTTGAGACCGAATCCACCATCACAGTAATTTAGTTATTACAGTCGCGCTCCTTACGCCTTTTGAATATCGCAAGATTCTGCGCAATTGATTCCCTTAGCTGACGCGCGTCTTTTATAACCTAAGGGTTACTTCAACTCAATTGAAGACTTTACCAATCTTCCTCCCATAGATAAGCCTATATGTGATTTCCATTTTGATCAGAAGATCAAGGTGAGATAGGAAATTGTTTGCAATAGACAAAGTCTAGCATAAATCAAAATCCTGTACTTATGACTCCCGAAGAGCATCCTAGATTATTATTCACCTCACAAGTAAAACTAACTCTGATTTGAAAAAACAATCATTATAGAGGAATATACTTGTGGAATCACAAAGTCTGAGTTGAAGAACTTTGCGATTTCTATCTATCTTGCCGGATCGGAGTGGAACTCAACAGTCGGTAGCATGATTAGGATACACGAACTATCAACATAAAGATAGTCAAACCTGGCTTCACGAATCCCTAAGCGAAGTCTTTTTAGTCGATAAATCTAAAAAGATTTAAAGGAGAGGAGGACTCTAGTTTACAATTAGGACACATAAGAAGAGTTTCAGGGATTCAAAAACCCCAGTTGCTTGAGGTTCCCCTTATATAGACTTTCAAAATCAAAGGTTGTTTTAAATTTAAGCTAAGGTAGCTTTGGAATCAAGCAATCAATATCCATCGTTAGATGAATCTTTGATTTAAGATTAACACAACAAAATATACACTCTGGTTAGGATGAACCGTAACCAAACCGTGTACAATGACTTATTCATGAAAGGTTAGACGAAACTAGCCAGACGGACTATAAGCTTAACCATTTTCATATAACACTCTAAGACTTTAATTTTGAGTCACAACCATAGGTTATAATGTAATCAAATATGTCTAGATGTGTTTTTAGAGAGTTGTTCAAATGCCGATTATCTCATAGAAATAATTCTGATGCATCTGAAAATATTCGACTGGATAAGTACGTATACCTGGTACGTGTACTTCATGAGTTATTTTGTCTTGGTACGTGTACCGGGTTTGTATACCCTTAAGACAAAACGAGTTCAGGAGTCCACGGAACTTTTTCGGTGTGCATACTAGGTATGTGTACCATCCTGAGTTCACGAGTCAACAGAACTTTTTGGGTTTGCATACTTGGTATGTGTACCAAAAGTCGTTTCCGAACTATAGCTACGCTGGTACGTGTACTGGGTACATGTACTGCGGCTCCGGACCTATAAAAGTTGCGCTAGTATGTAAGCTAGTACATGTACTGTCCTGTATCCATATTTACAGTAGTTCTATATATCTCTCTAATGATCAATTTGAAACATTCACTAATAACATTAATGACACATATCACTGTTCCAGGCTATTTTCAAATAATTAACTTTAATCACGATTTAAGTCATAAACAATAAATTGTTCTTAAACAAATTCATCAAGTATGAACAAATGTTCTTAAGCTTAGTCAACATATTTCAAGAATAATTAACAAGATAAACTTGACTCGAAATTTCTGTTGTGCATGTAAAGTCCACTTTAGTCATGCGACTTAGTCTCATAGATAGAAAAGTGAAAACTTGAGTAATATGTGGTTCAGTTTTCACTTACCTTTTGTTGATGAAGTTATCCAAAAGCGTCGGTTGATCTTCGCCTTCAAATGGTAGAATGCAGTGATGTCTAGTAGACTGGTACTCAACTACACACTTCTATCATAATCCGAAACTTGACTAAATGTAGACTATAAATCAAGATATAGTTTTGATCAACTAAATTTGACAACAAGCTTAAGATAGTACCACTTGTGAGTTCGACCGAGCAATGCTCTAACAGTATATGGATGTCTCTAGTTTATGTTGTTTTTGTGACGAGAACGATGAAACTAGTTCTCATCTATTCTATGAATGTTGGAGGACCCGAAGAATTGGGATTACTTTGTTGAAGTATGTCGTTTTCGTTGGACTTACAATTCAAATGTCACAACAAATGTGAAGTATTAGAAGTTTAAATGGGGTGACGAAAAACTTAGTCGAATATGAAATAACATTCCAGTTGCAATATGGTGGTGCATATGGAGAGAGCGAAATGCAAGAGTCTCAGGAAACAAAAATAAAAGTATGGTAAGCCTCATTAGAAAAGTTAAACTACAAGCTTTCTTTTGGGCCGAATCAAACACAAGAATATTAGGTCTAATGGAGAATATGGCGATATCATTATGTGACTCTTTATTCCAGCCTTTGTGAGCTTTATTTATTATATTGGGTTTGTTGAATTGTCCTTTGCTTTTTTGTTCCCACTTATATTCATTGGGTTGAGGTACTTCTCTTAAGTACCTCTCGTTTCAATGAATTTTCTCTTTGACCGATCAAAAAAAAAATCGATCCTACTAATAGTCTAACATGGACTATCAGTCAACCAACACAATTTTTGAAAGTTTAGAAAATTTCGATCTAGTATTTTCGAATTGGAATGAAATTGAAAAAACATGATGGCTGAGATGCATTCAACAATAAAGCCAAGATCTAATTAAATTTTTGTGTTTAATTTTCATTTAATCATCGTTTGATTTTGATATTTGTTGAATAAGCAACTAGAAGATCGTAAAATGTTTTCAACCTATTTCCTAATTTGATCACAACGAAAATATAAATTAATTTATAAAGACAGATACCTTAATTATATTTGCTGGTACAGTAGGTACGTCCAAGTTTTGGTACACAGGACATTCGACAGATTTTAAGAAGTTATTTTTCAACTTAATTAAATCAAACAGGCTTCTCTTAAATGTAGTCCACACTTTTATTAACCACGCCCAAAAAGTTTAAGTTAAAATGAAAAACTAAAAGTTAAAATGAAAAACCAAACAAATCTTAATATTTTTTTTGTTAACAATTAAACTTAAATCCTTCTTCCTCAAAAATAAATCTTAATTATTTTTTCTTAATCATACTTAAAATTAATTATAATTGTTCTTTTAGTATTCTCACAAGTTGAACAATTATGTATAAACCGTAATTCTTACTTTTTCCCAGAAACAAAACAAAATAAACTCTAATTCTTATTTTCTCTAAAATAACTTTTTCTTAATCATGATTACATCAAAATTGATGGTGTGTATTCTAATTTTTCCCTTAAAAAAATTCCACAACAACGTCAATCGAAATAGAATTAGCTAAGGTTTTAATTCTTTTTCTAGGACCATTCTCCTAGGAACTCCATAAACATAATCTATAAAAACAAAAAAACTATCAGATGATGTTTTTTGTACTTCTCAATCATGACTATACTAAAATTGATTGAGGTTGTTGATTATTCTTTAAAAAAAACATTAATTATGCCAAATATCTTATATAAACTTGATTTGATCATTCACTTTTTTTATTTTTTGTTTTTGTTTTTGTTGATGTTTGTGAATACCAATATTCTCTTGAGCACGTGTCACGGTTCTGGCGGTCGTGTGCAAGATAACAGAGTAGCCCCGGTGATACACGAGCATCTCGAGGAAGCATACCTCGACGGCTTAGATGATAAAGTAAACCCTTGCCTAGGGGGTGGCAGATGTCGAGAGGACAGAGACAGCTGACATATCTAATCAGCATTTAATGCGGTGAAACCTTATCTACACGCTTGGTCAAAGCGCGTGGAAGAAAGTGAGATGGCATTGTCCGACTGGCGAAGGCTCGTGGTGAACGAAGGTACAACCTGTACTAAGGTTGGGTAGTTCTCGAGGGAACGTGGGTAAGCTGAGGTGGTAGAGTTCGACTGGAGAAAGTGTGCGGCCAACGAAGGTACCATTTGTACGGAAGATACATCAGGATACGATGGACCCAAAGACAGCGAAGATGTTTCTGGAGCATAGAGGGCTATAAATACCAAGCTTCATTAACAAAGAAGGGCATTCAATACCCGAAGGAAGATCTAGTTTTAAGCTTATACCTCTTTAATGTTTAGAACTTAACTATTTACTATAACTTGAGTTCTCTCTATTACTTTGGGAAGCATTTAAGATCTTTGTAACAACCACACTTAATACAAACAATCACTCATTACCCCGTGGACGTAGACGAAAGTCGAACCACGTAATCTCTTGTGTCTCATGATAACTTAGTAGCATTTACATTACCTCATTATTGTTCGTTATTATTGTCTTTATCTTGAGTACCTTTTATTACTTAGCTATATCAGTCTGAGATATCAATACTACTTAGTATTGGATTGTCTGAGCTGTATACATTACGTAGACTATGGGAAAAATAGTAGTCACAATGTTGATGAGGTATTTAATGTTTATCTTATTATTATGGGTTATATATAATAATTATACATAATTTCGTGGGCTATGTCGAATGATTATAAAGGTCTGTTTGGTTAAATTAAGCACTTATTTTAAATGGGTTACTGTTAATAAATGTGTAGGCTACGTTTAAGAAAAGCCATTAAAAAATCATAAATTAGTTTGAGAACTCAATTTCATAATAACACTTAAAAGTAAAACATAATGTTTGATAAACAAATTGCTCTTACTTGACATTCTCTAAATAAGAATCCAATTCTGGATGGTGTCGGATCATTTTGTTATCCATAGCCACCCTTTAAATAGAGGCAGAGAAATCCCTGAGTTAATCATAAGTTCTAGAAAAAGACCCATAAAAAAAAATCCAATTAAGCGTAGATAAAACACAAACACAAACACCAAACTTTATTTAGAGATAAACAGTAATGGACCACTGGTTAATACATCCACAAGTAGCCATAAATAACACCACCAGCAACAACTTAAAGCTTGTCCCCGAAAGAAGAAAAAAAACAACTAAAACGCACCAACAATAACATTTTAAGCGTACATGCGCTTTTCCGTGGCTTATGCATGCATGAGGACTCCTTGTTGAATTAGGTCTTGCAGCATATCATTTGGCAGAGGTAGAACGGACCGCTATATCCCCACTTGCAGCATGGACATGCTTCATCCAAAATGCGATAAAAAACAGTTAATTAGTTTACCCATTGTTGCTGGTATATTTTTCTACCAAAAAACAGCTTAACTATGCATACCTTGAGGGTAAGCTACACCATCAGTAGCAACGGCTTTAGATCCGGTGGCAGCAGGGGAAGATCCAGTGACTAGAGCTGCCGGTCCACGTAGAGGTGGTACTCGAGCTGCATCAGTTAAGGCAGTGAGTAAGAGAAGTGTAATACAAGCGACCAATACACTCTTAACCATCATTTTCTTCATCATCATCTTCATCTCCTTCAAAATTCTTCTGCGCTTTACTAGATATATCTGTAAGGTTCACTCTTTTAATAACAAGGCTGCTGTAAGATGTGGAGCACTTATCTCTTCCCAATTCATACCATATATATACTGTTTAATTCTTAACCCGTAATGATAAAACCACGAGACTTTTTAACAAGAATATTAACTAGAACGACAAAAAATTTGGCTTAGTCCGCAACTTGTCATGTTATTCACTGCAGTACGTGTGGTTCACAGCAAACTTGATCAGCTTCTATTGGATGTCCTGGATCTGATTTCCTTATAATATCCACCTAGTCAACAAAAGTAGGCGTTAGTGCTTTCACGTCTACTAGTTTCAGAGAATCTAGCAAGTACTTTAATGGTGGAGTCGTTGGCAATAAGCAGTGGCATGTCAGGCGTAACGTGGGGTTACAGATCAAAGATCAAAGATGGCTACTATAAGGCGAAACTGCCTTACATCCCCAAAGAAATCCCCATAATCATCCCCACCTCACATACCACACCAAATGCCCCCCTATATTTCCCCAGCTCCGCTTCCCTTGTCAAATGAATGGATAAGATTGATTGATGCCACCTAATGGTGGACAGATTTGGGGGATTTCTCTTGGGGAAGCCTAGCACTTCCGTAAATAAGGGCTAATAAGGGCTCATAGATTGATATATCGGAGTTGGACTAAATCAGTCATCCATTGAGGACCGTAGTCGGTGTTAGGCTGAGTGTAGTGGAGGAGGTAAGGTAAGGGTTGTACAGTGTCGCCACATCATGTTGGAGTGAGGACTGAGTGTAGCGGTGCGGGAGGTAATTTAGATTTGGGCGAGGATTGCTTCCTCGCCCAAGAGTGTTTTATTTATTTAAAACTCTTAAGGTGGACCAAAATCTAATATTAATATATTTTATTAGTTTTTTGATTATAATTAAAGAGTAAGCGAGGATTAAATCCTCGTTTTTCTCTTTTTCTGGCGAGGATTGAATCCTCGCCTATTTTGAAATCCCCGCTCACCTTACCTGCTTTCGAGCAGAGAGAACGGGGATTCAGATTTTAAAAACTTTACACCACGGTTTTCTTTCCCCATCATTACCTCTCATCCCTCCACTACACTCAGCCTTAATTGTTGATACTTGATAGTGCTGTAAAGTATAAATTATCCTAATGGTTAATGCAAAAACTCCAGCTATCGGATACATGGCGAGTTCAATACAGTGGGAATGTTATAATTACCTTTTATTTTGACTGATTTGGAACAAATATCCTTAAGGGCAATTCCTATGGCAATCAACAAATCACAAAATCTGTTGAGCCAGGTGGATGGTTAAACTGTATTTTGCACTTTGGTAAAAGTAGTGGGCGGTTGATCATCAAACGCGCGTGTCAACAGAAAACACTAGTGGTTGAAGAAAAAACTGGGAGACGATCTCAACACGCTGGCGTGTGATATACAACCGTGAACGGCTAGTTTTTTAAATATAAAAAACGGTCATTTTCTTACCTCTATAAATTACCATCATCTTCAACTAATTCTCTATGAAGTGGAAATCTATGTTAAATCTAAATATTTTCATTCATTGATATTACTGCCAATCATTGATTTTTTTTATAACTGGTAGGACAATTGATCACTTGAGAGTACAATGGTTAATACACATGAGTGGGGTGCACATATAATACTTAAGGGCATTTTTGACAAAAAATAGAGTTTAGGGGGTAAGCTACATTACTAATTTGTTTAGGGGGAAAACTCAAAAACCCCATTGCTGTTTTTACCTCCCCTTGCGCTACATGAATCAGTCACTAACCGTTTTGGCTAGTATGGAAGATAGTGGTGTTGTGATGGTAACAATTTCTTATTTTTTTCATTGTTTGTTCACGGATCACTGAGATGTCATTAGTCTCTTCTTAGTCACATGAAGTGGTTCGGATTTCGTGCTACCTTGAGAACTCTAATAAAATGAATAAAAGAAAAGGAGCAATATCAGTTTATCGATGACCAAACGGATTCAAACATAAAGTTGAAAAACTTAAGTCAGACTGTTTTTTGCATTTTTAATCAAATACTTCCACGGCTGTTTTTCACCATTTCCATTGTATCTACATAGTGAAAAGCAGTCTTAGAAGTATTGGACTTTTTAATTTTTCGCAAAACAAAACATAAAAAAACCAAATCGACAGTTATTCATTCCATCTTAGATGTGCCAAAAAAAAGTTAATTTGGTTAGCGGTTGGAGCATATTTATTTTTGATGTCTTACTGTTCCCTTGTAAAAATAGATGGGTTAGTATGAACACGACTTACCTCTTTAATCGTGAATAGCATGGCTTCATTCTAGTAAAATGATCATAGGATCATTCTGCAACCTTGCTCTTGCTTCCATCCAGACCAGTAGACCACGATTAAGGATTCTTACCTGTTCATCCTTTAAGTATTCAATGGCTTGGTCCCACCAGAACTGTTTACAGTTTGGGCTTTGTTTTCTCTAGCTAGTTTCATTCCTTAGTGTTTGAACCATTTTTTGGGACCATGGTTTTTTTGAGGGGACCATGGTTTCAACTTTAGGAGGACATTTAGAAGTAAAGTGAAGCCACCCCTTATCCACATATTTTAGTTAATGATCAAAATGTCCTTATATTATTTTATTTTATTTTATTTTTTTATTTTGAATTTTTTTAAAAAAATATTTTTTTTTCCAATTTTTTTTTTCAATTAGCTTTGGTTCGACAAGTACAAATTCGCAAGTATTTTCTCGCAAACCCTTTAGCGATATGCAAATTCGGAGGTATTTTCACACAAATCCATTACTTTTATTATTATTTTTTTGATTGAAAAAATCGATTAGAAATCATCAAATTAGGTTTGAAATGTTAGTTACAAAGTATTGTTCGATTAGGGGTAGTTTAAAAAAACCCTTGTTTTCTAACCGAACTCCCTGAAACATAGAACACCAAGAACACGTCGGTTAGAACGAAAAATTTCCTTGCAAACCGAACTCATAGTTCGGTGAGTTCGCAAAAGTTTTAGCAATTTTGTACCTAACCGAACTTTGAGTTCAGTCCGTTCGCAATTTTTTTAGAATTTTTTTACTTAACCGAACTCCTATCTGAAATTCTTTACTTAACCGAACTCCTATCTAAAAAAACTTTTATATATTTTCTCTTAGCCGAACTTTGAGTTCGGTCTATTCGTAATTTTTTTAGAATTTTTTTACTTAACCGAATTCCTATCTGGAAATACACTGAACAGGGTTCGGTTATATTCATAAAAATCTTTGCACACCGAACTTTCAGTTTGGTGCGTTCGCAAAAGTTTTAGAAATTTTTTACTTAACCGAACTCCTATCTAAAAAAACTTTTATATATTTTCTCTTAGCCGAACATCAAGTTCGACTAGATTTATTATTTTTCCCTTAGCCGAACCACATACAAAAAAAAAAGATTAAAAAAGATATTTAAAAAAATTGAAAAAAAATTAAAGAAAAAAAGTTTTAAAAATTAATTTTTTTTAAAAATAAATAAATAATTATTTAATTATTTAATTAATAAAAAGGTAACTTAGTCATCTCCACCTTTTAGGTCACCCCTTATAATCATAGGGAAGGTGGCCTAATCAAATCATGGTCCCCTCAAAAAAGTCATGGTTCCCAAAAAATCGTTCTTCGGTTTAGCTTCTTCTAGCCTGTCGAAAAGCTGAAAACCACATAAGCCCCGTTCATGGACAAGTTGAAAGTTGTTTTTTTCCGCACCACCTATTCCCAATTTGGGAGCAAAAACCAAGCTTCCTTGAAAGTTGTTTTTTTCCGCACCACCTATTCCCAATTTGGGAGGAAAAACCAAGCTTCCATGAAAGTTGGCCTGTGTACTGTTTTGACTGCATGATAGTCGCATTTATGTGTCTATTTTCATCTCTATTGTGTATACTATTAGTACCCATTTTTGTACTTATTTTGGTATTTTATCTCTTTGTAGGTGTTTTTGGAGAAATAAGCTTTTGCGGCGAAATTGGCTCGAAAAGTTGATAAATGCAACCCAAGGGACGAGTGTTATGCGGACTCCAGCAACGGATAAGGGGTAACCTTACCACTTCACGTTCAAATTCTAAATTTTGGCGGGAAACCAAAACCAAAATATATACACGTTTCTGGCAGTTTTGGTGGTAGTGATTTGGAGGAGTTTGAGATCGATTAAACCTCTGATTTTCATAGGGTAGACTCCTTATGGGTCTAGGAATCTAAAATGGGTGTTGAAATCGATTAAACTGGGCTCAATCGACGGATTTTTATCTCAACAGCAAAATAGGGAAAGTCACGTGTGTGACCGATTTTAGGAAATTTTAGAGAGATTAAAGTGTTATAAACCTTCCCAAAGCTTGATATCTATCTAAGGAAGAGTTTAGAATCAAAAGGAAAGCTCAGAAACGCGTAGAAATCCTAAAACAAGAAATTGCCGCAACTTTGCCGTGAAGAAAAAGAAAGAGATTTCGGAAGATTTTGGAGAGATTTAATCGGTCTTTTTGATATAAATAGGTTGGTTGGGTCATATAGAAGGGTTGTCGAGAGTTTGGGGGGATGAGAAGGGCTGAGGAGTGAGAAATCAAGACGAACAGAAAGCTACCTGCTGCTGTTTTCTGGTGGTGCGGAGCTGAAGAACACGAAGAACATAAGACGCACACGGAACAGTGGCAAAGAACACGAAGAACTTCGACCCACAGAGAACCGTCACAGAAGCAGTCTTACATTCAACTACAGAAAGCTGTTATCGTTTTTGACTGTCTTTGCTTAATACTTTCAGCGACCATTACCTTCCTTACAACAAGCTTTCTGTAACTATAGCTCGTCCTTTCTAATAAAAACACTTTATTTGATCAATGAAATCAACTTTTGAGCATATTTCTAATATGAGGAGCTAAACCCTAACACTGGGATGACGGGGGAAGCCCTATTTCACGCATGTGGTAATTCTAATAATTCTTTTATGACTATTTGCATTGATTTTTAATTGATTTATGATTTTTATTGAATGGGTGTGATATTGTTTGATGATGTATGCTTGGTCAATGTATTTTTGATACATCTTGCATTTGATTTACAGTCATTGCTTTTCAAAAATCTACTTTTGGCAAAGAATAAGAGTCCATATTTTTTTAATATTTGAGTTATAATTGATTGGAATTATTATTTGAATCACATGAATGAAATTTGGTGGAATCCTAAGTCCCAGTAACTCTCGCACCTTTGTAATATTTTTGTATATATTTTTATTAAATTTAAAAACTCGAATCTTCACAAGTCCGAGTGAACGACAACCTTACTTACCACTTTAAAATCACATCACTGCATATTGGTTTATCTTGGGGTTTTTTCATTCTTAACACCCAAAATGGTATATCTTGGGGTTTTTTCATTCTTAACACCCAAAATGTTTGTTTGGACAGGGTATTGATGCCTATTTGTTGATTAGTTTACACTACATTTCATTTTATAGGATTATGCCTCTCTTGGGGTGATAATTGTTGGCTTAAAAAAAATCTCACAAAGATTAGATTCTGGTCATAAATTGGGATGCTAGATACCAGTTCTAATGAATTTTGTTTATAAAGACGTTCATGTTCGAGAAGGCGTGCGTCATTTTAGTTGCATAATTATTTTCTACCAAAAAAAGCCACTCATTTTATTTTATTTTGTAAGTTAAAATGCATTCAAAACAGACTAATTTAGGGAGTTAGTAACCTTTACATCGTTAATAGTAGAGCCATCTAATGTTAGACTATTAACTCCAACCCAAGCATTAGATTTATCTACTTCTAAAGCTTGCAAAATACAAGATGGAGGTTCACTCCTCCAATTAACAAAGGTTCGAAAAGATTTAGCCTCCTTAGCAAGGATATCAGCAACATTGTTTGCTAATCTAGGAATATAAAAAAAAACCTAAAAAATTCTGACAAAGGTTAAATTTTCTTTTGTGAAGATTAAAGAAAAACCTGCTGGTGTATTCATAGAAATCCAGGTTGCATCTAAGTTGAGTTTCTTTTGTGAACATCTAGGAGCTGTCCATCTAGGTTTTTCCACTGTACCAGTTGAGGCATGTCTGGTCAAGTATTTGTCCTTGTACCAGAAGTCTAAATGTCTTTGTATTTCTAGAGCTAATTGAGTATGTGTTTGCTGTTGTTTTTCAAAAGATCTGTTGCATCTTTCCTTCCATATAAACCAAACTTTTGTCATGATTATTTCTATATGGATAATTGGGTCTTCTTTTCCTATCCAGTCCTTACAGACATCTAAAAATGTGGTGGATCTATCAAAATTCAGATCAATTGGGAATGGCTCGGATGCCCAAACTGACTTAGCATATGGACAGTGAAGAAAGAGGTGCTTTATGGATTCATGTTCCAGACATCCAAAAGTACACTTAGGTGTTATATCTTTCATAAATCTAGATAACTTTAGATTAGTAGAAACTGCATTTTGTAAACACTTCCAGGTGAAAATCTTAATTCTTTGAGATACATTTAAATTCCATAAACCTTTCCAGAAAGAATCTGGCTGCCCTAGGTTATAATGGTTCACCGTTCTTTCATTTAACTTGTTATACATGGATTTGACTGTGAATTTTCCTGAGTTGGTGAGTAACCATCTAAGAGTATCTGGTTTGGCTTCCAAATTAGTATCTAAAGCAATTCTTATATTACTGATTTGTCTAGCAATGTGTCCTGGAAACAATTCAAAAATTAAAGTAGAATTCCACTTATTGGTGATTGGATCAATTAGATCCTTCACAAGTGTTAAATGAGAGTTGGTAACAGTTTTGTAGATACTAAGATTTTCTTCTAGTTTAGGAATCCAGTTATCTTCCCAAATATTAATGCTATTGGCATCTCCTACTTCCCATATGATGTAAGTTGAAATTCTAGATTTTGGTCATTATTTACGTGTGCCTTTTATTTATTGCGTACATTTGCAAGAAAAATCATCAAATTCATGTACTCAATCAAGTGAACGCATGCTTCAAAAAAAATTAAAAAAAAATCAAGTGAACGCACACCTATTTATAATAACTAGAATCATGTGAGATTTTCCATTATACGTAAATAAATATACAATCAACATCGTTGTTTATACATAAAATCTAAATATTAGCAATCAATTAACAGATATGCAACCTAGATTATGCACATCACTGTCTATAAAAACTTCTTGATTTTTTTTTCCAGAAACCAATATGTACTCTTAAGGGTGCACAAGGAATTCAATAAAAATGTGGTTTTTGCTTTCGGTCGTTATATCGCTATATAAATTGGTTCTTCTCAATGTTGCAGATTGCAACAGGTTGAAATGAACCGGCATACAGGAATAGAAAAAAAAAACAAATAAAAATTTGTTTTTGGTGGGATGTACAAGTAGAAGAATTGAATCTAGAAAAACTAATCAACTACAAATCCTTAAACATGGTTTGGATGATCTCAAGAGTAGTTTTGGAGAACGGTAAATTAGAGATGATTATTAACAAATTCTTCAAAAACTCAGAAAATATATTTATAATTAATATATGATATTCAAAATTAGAGTTGAAGAAGTTGTTATAGGGATTCAAACGACTAATCGTGAAGGGAAGAGTGTAAATAAAAGGTATTCTTGCAGAAAATAAATAACTACGGAGAAATAGAGAAGAGTCATCTTTGCAAGGGATATTTTGGTCATAAGTTAGTTAGCTATCAAATGTAGATAAATTTCACGAAGTAAAAGAATTGTTTGGAAACTGTCACAATCGAGGGAAAAGAAGATCTTATTTTCATTTAATTATTAGTTTGTCAATATTTTCTTTGAATGCACATAAGACCCTCATATTTTTTCCTCAATCGTAACAGTTTTCAACAGAAAAATTTCGCGAAAATAACTTTTGTCTGAATAATAGTTAATTTCTGACTAAAGTATCCCTTGTAAAATGATTCCTTTGCGGGTCCAAGCTTATAGCTCAGTGGTTTCCCATCAACTCTATCAAGGAGTAAATCAGGAGTTCAGTCCTCTCCATAAAGGTTTGTATTATTGTAGTTATATTTATGGGTTCAATCCTCATTGTATTAATATAGTTATATTCAGGGGGGGGTTGTTTTTTTTTTGACTTAAAAGGGGTAAACTATTGTTGATAAAATGGAAAAATAAACATAGAAGAAGCGCCTAGGCGAAGCAAAGAGGAGGGTGGCACAAACCACTCCACACTACAAACAACAAAAATAACAAGTAGAACAACCATCAGCCGTTTAACAGACTCAAGAGGCAACAATGTGACTACAAACACATGTATAAGAATAATATCGTAGCATACAAGAACAAGCACAAGTCTGGTACAAGTCTAAAGTTTTTTATAATGGGTTCCCTGTCCTCTCCCTGGACCTGGCCACTGTCATTCAAACTTTCACATTTCAGCCTTGCAAGCTCACGCTGAGTTCGTTTACCATCTTTTTCTTTGAGAGAAGAGAACCCCACCAAACCAGCAACATTGTCTTCCTTTTCCGAGCCATCTTCACCTATAACTTTTTCAACTATGCTCTTTGCTATATTCTTTGCTACATCTCCTCTTTCTCTACCATGTAGAGCGACATTAGAAACACTCTTCTTAGGAGAAAACTCATTTGTATAGTTAATAGGGAATTTGCTTTCAAATGTAAAGTCAATATACACCATGAAAGGGTTCCTTTTAGGGGATCCGTTGTTGCGGATGTTATTTTTCTTACCTTTTACATTTGTACACTCCCCTTGCGAAAAGTACTGAGTCATGACTGCTACAACTGGACATGCACTTGCAGAAAGTATGTCACTCCTTTTCTCTGCCATTGCATTTACTACATCACCAAAAATCTGATCTTTGGCTTTTGCAGGCACTTCATGATCCAAAGGAGCATTATTGGCTGCACCAACATTTTGATCCTTACCTGTTTCTCTTGGGATGGTTTCTACTGGAGGGTAGTTATTATCTGTACCAGCATTTGGCTTGAGACTTTCATTAATGTGATAGTTTACTCTACCACCACACCATTAGATGCATCATTTTCCTTAGAGGAAACATCTCCAACCTCTACATCAATATCTTCACTGCCACCATTAGGTAATGCTTCTCCTAACTCTATGTTATCATTCTCATCGTCACTAATCTCATTCTTATCATTCTCAGAGCTGATGGTTTTCTCAATCTCCCCACTATCTCCGGGCTCAGATGGATTGTATACTTTCTTAGGTGTCCATTTAGTCTTATTTTTCTTACCACAAGACTTTGTAGAGTGTCCAAAGACCCTACACGCAACACACTTAGGTGGCTTCCATTGATACTCAACTGGGAGTTCAAAGGAAAACTTGCCATCAATCAACAAAGGTATGCTATCAGGATATGCAAAATACAAATCTATCTCAATACATACTCTTTCATAAGCTAACCTGTTTTGATTGATGGTACATTCATCTGCAAGAAGGGGTTTTCCTAAATAGCTAGAACTCAGTCTTAATCCATCATTGTCCCACATATTGAGTGGAACCCCATAAATCATTACTCATATAGGGACTGATTTCACACCTGAAATACATTTTTCCAGTAGATGTGACCATGGTCTCAAGGAAAACAATTTACCTGAGATGTGATACGAACCAATATCTAGTACTAACTTAAGGTCCTCCTCATCCTTGAATTCAGAAATGAAAGCATAGTCTCCATAGAGCTTTATGCTTACCTCTTTTTTGAATTTCCAGAGCTTGCCAACTGCTAGTTGAACTGCTGCAAAGGAAAGCCTTTTTTCCCACAAAGAAGCCAACCACGAAGTTTTCACATTTTTTCATCACTGTCGAAGAAGTATTATTTTGAGCAGCAACATGTACTTTCTCAATAACTTCCATCGGAGGTGTGAACTTCAATGGAGTGACCGGAGTTGTAGCCATGGGCATGGGAAATAAAGCTCTCCATTCTTGATTCGATTTTTCCAAACCTTCTTAAACTGGAAGAATAATCATTGGGTTGTTCTGATTTGAACCTTTTTCAATCCCCTCAAAACCCACTTCTAATTCAGCTTCGATTCTCGGGTTTGGCATCAAACTTTTGTTAACACCATAAGATTCCGCTAATGAAGGGAAAACACTCATTCCTGGAATAGATTGATCAACAACCACATGATTTTGAATCAGAGTACTCCTGATTTCAACAGAAAGAGGAAGATAAGAGGCCTCCATGGATGAAGAAAAGGGAGAAAATCTTCTAGATCTGAAAATGCGTTTGAAATTGCCGTCACGTCATCACTCCTTCTCTAGCTCTTTCCTCTTTACTTTTCAATTGGTGGGTTACAGAGTCATATATTCAGGGGTCCAATCCTCTCCGTGAAAGTTTGTATTAGTGTAATTATAGTCGGTGATTCAAGGGTTTGTATTAGTGTAGTTATATAGTTGGGTTTGGCGGGTTGGGTTAAGCAGTGGACAGTCCAACAGGTTGGGTTCGGTAAGGGCCTAGGTCCGACTTTTGCATATTTAAAAAAAAATAAAAAAAAATCATGTGTGTAATTCTTTCTTTCTAGTAAGAGTACCATTTTGAAGTTAGTTGGATTCTTTTTTTTCCATTAGTCATTCCAATCCTTAGACCATCTCCAATGAGGGAAGAGGGAATTCCCTTAGAATCCGATGTGACAGCGAATAAAATTGACGTGTAAAGCAGTAAGGGAACACCATGGTGTTACAATTAATTAGTTTACCGGTCGGTTAAAAGTTTCACGGTCGAGTTACTCATTCACGATCGCTGGACTGTTACCTTGCAACCTTTCCCCAACATCAATGTTATTATTATTTAATGTTATCATTACTAGTTTGATTTTGTTAGCTTGCATTGTTTCACCGATCGGTGAATAGTATGGTGATAGTTTGTGGACATAATAGCTATGTTGTTATTATTTAATGTTACTCTTAGTGGTTTGATTTTGTTCACCTTCATTGCTTCATCGATCAGCGAAATGTATGGTGATAGTTGGTGGAGATAATAGCTGGAAATGCCGACCGTGTAATGAATACCGATGGGAAATGAATCGGTGAAAAGAATACCGGTCGATGTTTTGTCCCTCTATCGAGGGATAGTTTACCGATCGATGGGCATTTCATATCACTTCCCTAATTCCCATGTTCCCTTATCGAATTCCCGGTATATGGGGTAGGGAATCGGGGTTTAGAGGAATTCCCAAACCCGGACATTTCATATAACTTCCCTAATTCCCCTATTCCCTTATCGAATTCCTGTATATGGAGTAGGGAATCAGGGTTTAGAGAAATTCCCTAATTCCCCTATTCCCTTAAACTCTGAACTTTTGTACTTTTTCTCTCCAAAAAAACATTAAACTGTTTTTCCCTAAAAATTAGCCCCTCTAAATCTCCCTAAAAAGCAAAAAAACTAATTAAATTCCAAGACGTGGCAAAAAGAAGAAGAAGAGGACCACATACTTGTACGATGTGTCCCGACCACATCGTAGCTGCTCCGCATAGGAGATGGCATTTCCCCAATTTAAGGGTACAAATCCCTCATTGGAAATGGGCTTAGGACGTGCATTTGGCGCATCTAATTTACATGAAACAAAGAAGAACCGTCATGTCATTTGGGGCATACCCAAAGATTTTGGGGCCTCTTGAAAAAGACAAAAACAGGGTTGGAAATAGTGTTTCTAGGGTATCCCTTATCCAGCCATTTTTCATAAATGCTAAAATACCCTTGAATGATTAGTGTTTAATTAGTGTTAATTTTATTAATTATTAATGATTATAGTTAGTGTTAGTGTTGATTTAGGATAATAATTACTTTTTAAAGAGATTGAATGAGTTATTATGGAAGAAGAGGAGGAGGAGGAGGAGGAGTATTTTCTCTTTGAGATTTTTGTGATTGTTGATAGATGTGTGATCCAAATTCGAGTGGGGAAGGTGAATCTTCATCACGTAAAGCTAAGAAAGTACATATCAATTACGATGGAGATCCGGAGATGGATTATTTGTTGGATTATGAAAACGATTTTACCCAAACTCAACTTTTTTCTCAAGCTCAAGATGATGACTTTGTGGAGCCAAATCCCGAAGATGAGTACATGGATGAGGAACCTAATGCTAATAATACACAGGTATGGTTGTAGACGTTGTTTAATGTCCGTTTTGTAGCTTGAATTCACCAAAAGATTGGATTTTTGTATGTAGCTCGACGCAACAGGGTAAGGTTCGACACATAATTTGGATGCCGAACCCTGATAAATAAGAACAGTTCGGTTTTACGATTGAATTCATTATAAGCCGAACTGTCATTGAATTATTTTCGCGCCAAATAAATTCCATGGTTCGGCTCATAAATTTTGTGCTTATATAAGCCGAACCTACAAGAAAAATATTTCTGAGTTACAGTGTAATGTTTGGCTCACCTGTGTTTCAGTCGAACATCTTTTTATTGTTTTGATAAATTTCAAGTCTGGTGGTTCGGCTTATAATATTAGTTCCTAATAAGCCGAACCTTTATATGTTTAGTAGTTCGGCTTTCAAGTAAGATTATGAATGAGCCGAACTCCCAAGCTCGGCTTTCAAATAAGATTACAAATTAGCCGAACCTAACCCTGAATGTATGCATATTTGTCGTCTAAGCTTGTGATATTGTTGTAGATTGTTCTTGAAATAGAAACTATAGAGGATCAACCACCGCCTGTTGATGTCATTCATGAAGATACTAAAGATCACTTCCAAACTGACTTAGTAGGTAATCTAATTTATGTTTTTTATTATTTTTCAAGTTTGTTGTATTCAAAATCATTAATAGAACTTAACTTTTGTACTTGTATCCATGTAGACGTGGAAAACTCGAGATGAAGCTGTTCAATGGGCTGAGGAACATGGTTTTAAAATCAATTGTGTCTTAGATAAAGGTAGAAAAATCCGAAAGGAGCGGGTTGAGATGGTTTGTGAGAGAGACGGGAAGAACGTAAGCAAGAAGAAAAAGGGTGAGGTGTATATTGGGAAGACCGAGAAAAAGTATAAGACTAAATCAAGGAAGATAAATTGTCCCTTCAAGATTGTCTTCAATTGGAGCTCATATGAAATATTTTCACCATGAATAAAGATATGGATTGCCGTCATAACCACCCACGTCCAAAGGATCTTCATGGACATTATAGAGCCGGAAGACTCAAATCTCATGAATATGCGGAGGTAGATAAAATGACACGAGCACGTATGGCACCCTCTAAAATCCTTAGCAAATTAAAGGTGGGTGATAAGAATAACAAGACTACGTTGCAACAAATCTATAATGTGAGAAGTACTTTGAGAAGGAATAATTTGCAAGGTAGGTTGGTGATGCAACAATTATTGTGGTTGGCGCAAAAGAAGAACTATGCTTGCCAAAAGAAATTGGATGATTTCGGCCATGTGACGCACCTTTTTATTGCCCATCCGGAATGCGTAAAGTTGGCGTTATGATTCCCATAAGTTCTCATATTGGATTGCACTTACAAGACCAATAAGTATGAGATGCCCTTGATGAACGTTATTGGGCATACGTCAACCAAGTCACCTTTCACCATTTCTTTTTGTTTTTTGAAAAATGAGTTGAAAGAAAGCTATGTTTGGGCATTGGAACAAGTGAAGTTAATCTTCCGGGAGGATGCTCTTCCAAAGGTCATGGTAACCAACCAAGAGGTGGCATTGATGTTTGCTATAAGAAAGGTATTTCCGAACGCGAAAAACTTTCTTTGTACCTTTCATATATGTAATAATGTTAGGAAAAAATGCCAACCGATAATTCAACCGCTTAAGTTGAAAGAGCTAGAAAAGATTGCTAAATTACCGGATGGAGAACGAGAAGTGGAGAAGAAAGAATTCAAGAAAGAATATGAGGCTAATGAAAGGATGTGGGCATGTTTCTCCAATGATTAGGATGCTTTGCAATGGTCAATCACCGAAGAAGTGTATGAAGAAAATGTTACAAAACTCATTGCGAATTGGGGCATCAAATACCCGGAAATCATTATATATTTACGTAAGCAATTCTTGGATACCAACAAGCATAGATTTGTTAGTGCATTTAAAAACCACCACAAGCACTTCGACAACCAAGCTACAAGTATGGTAGAGTTGGCTCACTATCGTTTGAAGAAGAATCTAGTTGGGTGCGTGGATACGTTCGTCACGGTGTTTGACGCAATGGAAGACTATTTCATGAGTGATGTTATAAGAATTAAAATGTTATTCTAAAAAAGTCTAATGATGAAGCATAATGATTTTTTGGATGATAAGTGGCTCCGGGGACTAACCCATAGGGTCTCTCATTTGTGCCTTGAACTTATAATGAAGGAAGTGGATTTGATGTAAAAAAATGGATGCTAACTCCCAAGAAGAGTGTGTTTGTAAAATGGGGAAAGCATGGGACTTCCGTGTCGGCATGATCTACTTCGATACAAGGATTGTATTGTACCTTTTGAGGATATTGATCCTCATTGGAAACAATTGAGTTGTGACCCTATCCCCGACGAGGACGATGATGTAGAGATTTGGGACAAACCTTATGGGAAAAAGTTGGCCGAGATGTACCGTGGGATGTGCCGAGCTCAAAAACAAATCTTACGGCACAATAGAATGCCGATCCTCTAACCTCATAGCCAACAAGGTATACAAGAACCGGAAGAGGGGCCATAAAAAGGTAGGCCACCCTCCAAAGAAACCCGAAAAGTGCTTAGAGAAAAAGAGAATGGACTTTCCAAAACAAGGGGTCCTACCGGAAGGGATCCATCCGTGGTCGAGTACCATGATGCAAAGTACGAAGAAGAGAAGAAGGCAATAGAGAAGATAGACAAGATGGATGGAGTGAAACTATCAAAGAAACGTGGTCGACCGAGCACGGATAAAGGTGAAACAAGTAACAAAGAAGTTAAGAATAGTGGTCATCTATGTCCTCCCCCGTTGCAAGGAGACGTCAAGCTTAAGGGTAAGATGTTTCCATCTCAACAAATGGAAACAACAAAGAGTACTCCGGTACCCAAGCAAAAGGAGAAAAAAACCATATATGCGGATGGAAAAATGAAAGGTCCTAAAAGAGATATTTTGGGAAAGTATTTGCGACCTACTAATATGATTTACAAAAACTACTTGCACAACCTACCCGAAGCCATTCACGAGTATATCATATCCATGGACAATGTCTAAGGGGATGGCAATTGTGGTTTCCATGTCACCGCGGAACAACTAAGACCTTTTAAAGATGGGAACCATCTGGTTGTCCAAGGGGACGAAGTAAATTATATTCGGCAAAGATTGTTACAAACACTACGCCGAAACAAGGACTTCTACAAGTCAATGATGAGAGGTAGCGGAGACCATGGGGTCACACAAGAGTTCATTAGTTTTGAACGGCGTTTACATGGGGATGCTGTTATCACAAGTGACCATTGGATGCAAATGCCAATATGTGGGTTTTTAATTACGGAGGCCTTCAATTGCGTTGTTCATTCTTTTGCGAGGGATGGAAGTTCTTTCACCTACGCGCCGCCAACAAAACCTTTCCATGAGGGTGTCAAAGATAGAAGACTTGTTATTGCATTTGTTCAAGACTGCCATTATATCGGTCTTAAGCTTAGACCCGGTTGCCCAATACCTCCATTGTGTCCTTTAGCCTTTTGGCCTAGGATGGAAGAAAATTACTCGATGGGTTGATGTGCAAATTACGCGACGAAAATGGAAATTTGGAGAAGTTTGCATCCACCGCTACAATGCGGACTAATAAGTCTAACGGATGATGAGGATGAAGACGATGTTGTAAGATTAGGATCACCCTAATACTTAATCTAATACATCGGGTGTATATATTTTATTTTTGAATTTTGTTTTCATTGGATGCCGAGGATGATATGAGATTAGGAATGCTATATAAAGTATCCTAAAGCGCATCTTATGAATTGAATATATTTTGTGGTTTGTATCCTTAAACATTGACTATAGATAAAATATTTTGTCGTTTTTTAATTTGTTTGTTGGTGCAAAGATACAAAGAAAGTAAACTATGAGTTGAAGGTTCGGCTATCCCGTAAAAAGAAATTTGAGCCGAACTATCATCATGCACATCTACGTAACATACAGTAATGTTCGGCAGGTTAGACATTTGCTCTGATAAGCCGATCCTGGGAAGTTTGCACAGAAAATTTACCAAGTATTCTGGTTCGGTTGACAGATGTCATTAGTTTTGAGCCGAACTATGTTCATGCAAACATAAATGAACATACAACGTAATGTTCGGCAGATTCGTCATTTGCTATCAAAAGCCGAACCATGTCAGTTGAACATAAAACTTTTTAAGTATTCTGGTTCGGCTGACAGATGTCATTAGTTTTGAGCCGAATTATGTTCATGCAAACATACATGAACATACAGTGTAATGTTCGGCAGATTCGTCATTTGCTATAAATAGACGAACCATGTCAGTCGAACATAAAAAAATTTAAGTATTCTGGTTGGGATGACAGATCTCATTAGTTTTAAGCCGAACTATGTTCATGCAAACATACATGAACATACAGTGTAATGTTCGGAAGATTCATCATTTGCTATAATAAGCCGAACCATGTCAGTTGAACATAAAACTTTTCAAGTATGCTGGTTCGGCTTATTAGTTATATTTATGAATAGCCGAACTTTTTACTGAGACTAAATTTCCTAGTTTGTTTGAAATCATAAAATCACCATTAACCATTACAAATTAACTAACCATTAAAAAGTAACCATTACAAGATTCTAATAACCAAAAAGGGTTATGAGAAACTTCCTAAGGATGTTGTAGTGAGCTTCATATTCGAAATTTTTTCCTTTCCATTTTCGATATTCCTCTAGAGCTCGAACAACAATCCCATCATTTGTTTCACCTTTAAGCCGATATCGATTGACAATCCGAACCATAGCTATGAAGTCCCTAACTTTATTTTAGTTGTTTCGATTCGACAAAACAATGATGCGTTATCCCGGTTGTTAGGATTACCTGTTTCGTTGGTGAAGGCTTCATGAATTCTGACCAAGTAGTACATACTCATTAGACCCTTTACCCGTCGCTCAGCACCCTTCTCCGGATAGTACGTTACATAATGTTTGCAAAGAGACAAATCTTCTTTTAGAGTATACTTAGGACTAGAGGGTGCCATTTCGTTATTTGATAATGAGTACTATATGTGGGTATATATATGTTTGATGGATTGTACTATTTGTTACGGCTATTTTTTTGAAATTTTGTTTAAATCTACAAGGTTTGGCTTATACGTCATTCGAATTACAACCCGAACCATTCTTAACGTACCAATCCCAACGACTAGTTTTTGAGATTTTGAAAAACCTACAAGGTTCGGCAGACACGAATTTTCATTTAAAAGCCGAACCTGTAAAATTTTCGACTATCTAATTTATCTCGGCGCAAAGGTCTCTTATAAATCTCGGAATTCTTCTCTTCAGCCATCTGTAACATATTCCGAGCTCGTATCTTCCACCATGGCGTATTTCCCAAAGGCTTTGAATTCTAGTTTCCTAAATAAAAAGGAATGAGAAGTTAGTTTTATATTTTAAAAAAAAAAGAAATTACTCTATATTGCAACATTAGTTTTTGGATTACTCACTTTTTCTTCATTAGTTTCGCTGCGATGATATTGATTAACTCTGTTAGAGCATAGCTCGGTTGAACCCACCAAGCGTTGGTATGTCAAGTTTGGTTGTCATATTTCAGTGAATCAAAACTCATTTAAAGAGTCGCTTGATTATTTACTAGAGTCAACTTCGTATAGGTTAGCTAGAAAGTTACTAGGATATGAGACTTACAAGTATTACATGAAGACTTGAAGAATGTGAAGAAGTATGGAGCTACAACGACAACATCATCCTTCCTCTTGAGGTTAGTAATATTTGACTTGAACTGTTTCATTCCCTAACGCATCTTTCAAGTCGTGCATATTGAAAACATAACTGCGAAGCTGTGTATGATACTCTAGCTAGACATAGTATTAAGGAATACAATACGAGGTTTATTTCTTAACCATTAAACTTTGTATATAAGACATCGACATGATCATATGAATGCTATTGTGATTATGCATGGGTATGAGTGAAGATTTCATCCTAGGAAACAATGTTTTGCATTAGTTTAAAGAAAGTAAGTTCATAAACTCGTTTTGTGAATCGAAAGGGAGATTGATAGGATTATTGGTATTGTTATTCATTGCAAATCTATTTTGAATTACCAATATGTGTGTTTAGTATAACCGCTCATAAACTTGTTTATGTATCTTGGTAAAACTATTCACAAGGCCTGACTTATGTATTGGTATGACTTTTATTAGTGAAACCGATCTTAAGTAATCACTCAAGATGGTATGATCGATGCCTTGTAAATAGCAACTTTTATCTAGCCATTGGGGAACCGATCCTAGTAAGAGGTGCAACAAATTTACAAGAGGGGAATCGATCCTTGTAAATAAAACCAAATTTATCTAGCCATTACGTGAAGACTTGAAGAATGTGAAGAAGTAAAGAACTACAACGACGACATCATCCTTCCACTTGAGGTTAGTAATATTTGACTTGAACTGTTTCATTCCTAACGTATCTTTCAAGTTGTGCATATTGAAAACATAACTGCGAAGCTGTGGATGATTATACTCTAGTTAGACATAGTATTAAGGAATTACAATATGAAGTATAACGTCTATCTTTTGAACTTCGTATATAAGACATCAACATAATCGTATGAATGCTATTGTGATTATGTATGGGTATGGGTGAAGATTTCGCCCTAGGAAACAATGTTTTACATTCGTTTAAAGGAAGTACATTCATAAACTTGTTTTGTGAATCGAAAGGGAAATCGCTAGGCTTATTGGTATTGTTATTCATTGCAAATCTTTGGATTACCAATATGTGTGTTTAGTATAACCGCTCATAACTTGTTTATGTATCTTGGTAAAACTATTCACAATGCCTGACTTTTGTATTGGTATGACTTTTATTAGTGAAACCGATCTTAAGTAATCACCTGAGATGGTATGATCGATTTATTGTAATTGGTATGACCAACTCTAGACATTGGGGAACCGATCCTAGTAAGAGGTGCAACCGATCACAAGAGGGAATCGATCCTTGTAAGAGGTACAACAAGTTTTTAGTAATTGGGGAACTGATCCTATGACTTGTGCAACCGAATACAAGTTTATACCATAAATATGTGGTAACCGATCCTAGTCCCTAGTCAACCAACTTTTGGTAACTAGCGTGACTAATCTTAGTACCCACATGGAGGTAGAACCGAAACTTGTTTTGGTAGAACCGTGAAACCCATGATTGGTGATTTGATAGGATAATCAATCACATAGTTCTTGGAAGTCAGATGAACCAATTCTAAACTTGTTTGGAAGTGTGGCAAATCGGTTCAAAGATTGTAAATATGAAAAAGGATTTACAAAGTAAAGATGTCGACATACTTTGAACATGTGCAGTAACTCTTATCTTTTATTGTTCAAAGATATTCCTTAATAGCTAAAGGAGAATCCCGGATCGAAATAAATTGAGAATCTTTTAATTAAGGTTTTTAGTTTTTATATGCTTTTAATTTCCAGCAATTAAATGCATATCTTTAGAAAATAAAAATTAGTAATGTGCATTTACTAATTGGAGATTTTCTACTGAGATTTCGGTCAATATTTGGACAGAGCATTTCCAAGAATTATGAAAACCGATTTGGACTTTATTGCATATCTTTGAGAATATTAGGTTTTGGAAATTCCTTGGTGTCCAAACTTCCTTGGTCTATAAATATTGAAGTTTGCATTTCAAGCAAACTAATCCTCAGATCCAGCAAAACTACCTAGTTGTGTTGTTACTGGTGAAGCCGTCTTTTCGGAGAGGAAAGTACCATAATTAGGCGAAATCTCTTACGACCACTCGTTTTAAAGACTTCTTTGGGATTGGGAAGCTCTACGAGTACCGTTGGTGGGAAACTAGATAATTGCAGTTTATTATTAGTTTTCGATTGATTTGATTGACTAACGGTTGTTGAACTTTGATTGCACTTAGTTTGTTTATGCTTGAGAATCTTCTCTTCTGATATAAGATTCACTCAAACTAGATCGAAGTATCGACGGGGATCTTTAGAACTATTTGTAGATCTACAGACGTCTTGTGATAATCCATTGTTAACAGACTCCGTTCTATGTGTGATTGATCACAAGAGATTCAAGTTGTTTGTGTGCAGGTGTTTATTGAAGATCTAAGAAGATTTGAAGACAAAGAAGATTTCTTATTTGAGTTCATAATCTTTGGTGTGCACAAAACTTGATCGGCTGGGGATCCAACTATAATCAGTTTATCTTTGTGATAACCTTGATTAATTAGTTGAGTAGATCGGCATCAATAAAATTCTTTGTGATTAAGAGTATTGATTGCATAGTCTAAAACAATTACTTTTGTAGTTGTTAAGAGATAGATCTAAGAACCTGACAAAGGAATTTATTGGGATAAATGGAAGAGCCTTTTGTCAAACTCATATCACGTTGTTTGATAAGAGTTGTTACCAAACAGATTTGTTGTTCCTTTACTGTTTGGAATACGAACCAAAGGAATTGTTCCAAGTGCGTAACTTATTACAAGTTGGAGGCGCAGGGATACTGAGGGAACTAGGTGAACTATAGGTTTAGTTTCTTGGTCTCAACTATACCAAGTTGGTTTAGATTTTGTATAGCGGCTTAATTCTGAGAGTATTCAATTCTGGACTAGGTCCCCGGGTTTTTCTGCATTTGCGGTTTCCTCGTTAACAAAATCTTGATATGTCTTTTACTTTTCTATTTCAGCAATTATAATTGTTTTATTATAATTAGAAGTAAAATACACAAACGTTAATTCCTATTTACTTGATAGCAATCCTATTGTGTTTGGTTAAGTCCGAACCTATTATCAAGTAAACATACTTCGTTGTTGTATTGTCTCGATCTTGTATCCATAGTCAATCACGTAAGTTATCTTGTTGTCGTATTGTCTCGATCTCGTATCCATAGACGATCACACGAAGTGTGAACCGATTAGTTGTATTATCTCGACTCAGTCCATAGACAATCACTTTCGAAGAAAGGACTTATAGGTGGAAAAGTTTTAGATTGAGGTATATTTGGGTACCCTCGTCTTTTCAAACTCATCCTAATACTCTGATGTAATCTTTCATTGTATAACGGATTTGTTGGAATCTTTCAGCTAATTACAGCCGCTTACGATGTTTTGGATTTCCATCTAACCGAAAATGGAATTCTTTTACTTTTTTTCCAAAACATCGAATAATGCACATCAGGACGTTCACTATAAACACGATAAGTCCGAATGAAAGCTCTGACAAGCATTTTATCATCTTCTACGGTGAATGGTTCCATGAATGAGTAGAAAAGGAAAATGAATCTTAATGGGAGAAAAAAATGAGTTATGCAGAGCCAATACTATAAATAGAATATTATATATAGAAAAGGCCACAACGGATCTATTTTTCGGGAAAAACAAAAACTAGCTGTCTATTGTATTGGACTTCAACCAGTGTATTGTTCGGCTAATAGTAACAATGTATATATCATCCGAACTTGACGAACAAGTGGTTCGGCTCTTTCGAAACTATCCTAATGAGCTGAACTACTCTTGCTGCCATCATAAAATAGTTAAGGCTACTGGTTCGACTACTGCGAAAATACTCATTTGAGCCAAACCAAATTACTTTATGTTGTTTTAAATACCAGCACACAGTCGAACCAAACATATAAAAACATTCTACAATAGATTAAAACATAAAATTCAAGGTACTTAACCAAACAAGTGTATTTAACAAAACATAACAAAGTAAGTGTACTTCACGACACATAAAAAAGTAAGTGTACTTAACAAAGAAATCCAGACATTCAAGGCAGTTTACACATCCAAACTTGTAGTTCACTGACCACGACCTCTTTTCCCTTTTGTACGTACATTCTCATCGTCTCCACCAGTTGGCCCGCCCCTAACACCTCGACTTGATCCTTCACCTTCTTGCTGTGGCCTCTTGCTTGTCCACCTTTTTCTGGTTTATTCGGTCTTTTCCCTTTATTTATAACTGCATCCCACTGGTTGTACAAATCTTCTTGCTTCTCCACTGTCATCGGTATTTTGCAAGAAAGTCTTTTCTTCAAATTTTTCAACAACTCCTTACCCGCCGCAACCTGATTCCATTTAAAGGTCAAAGAACTTTAATATTTAAGAAGTAACAAATTTGTTATATTTCTGTAACAAATTAAACAAGTATAAATTGAAGACATCGCTTACCATTGTTTTATAATCCTTTGGAATGTCTATGGCCTTGGACTTCTTTTTGGCGACCTTTGCCTTCTCCATGTTAGCTACAACTTGATTTTCTCTATTAATAATCAGGGGATGTGAAATTTTATTATACCAATCCATGTAGCCCGACTCGACTTCACGAAGATCGTCACCCAAAATTTGTAAGTGGCACATATTTAACTTGTTGGCTTCCAACTTTCTCCAGTACTCTAAGGTTGGTTCTGGATCATATTTGGGAGACCACGAAGAGGTGGTGCTTTTAGTTCCCTTGGAACCCACCGCCAACAACTTGAACTTATCGTAAACCACTGGGAGCGTTTGGATAAATCATAATTGACGTAGTACTCAATGAGGATCATATATTAGAATACCACCTAGATAAAATAAAGGTCCGTAGTGCATACCTATCGTCTTATGATTATCTTGAACAACATAATCTTCTTGAACATATCTCAAATATGGGTCAAATACGACGTCACTCCCATCCAAAGAGTTTATTTTCTCTCTTAACTTAATAAACACTTCTTTCTTATTTCTTTTCTTGGTTTCCCCAAACTCATATCGATCCGCAGTTAGCGTTGTATCAACCCAACTTTCATGTGTTTTGGCCAATTTCAATTTTGGGTAATGGTCATATACCCTACATAAATAATACAAGAATTCTCAAAATATCCTCGAACAAAGAAAATGAATTCCTATTGTTAATTAATAATTTGGACAATATTGAAAAAATTGCTTGGTTTTGGTCTGAACTATATAGGTTCGGCACACAATGAAAATTAACGTATTGGCCAAACCTTTACAGTACAAGGATCGGCTTGCTTTGTAGATTTATATTTAAGCCGAACTTCTCACTGAACAAGCACTATTTTGGCTTAAAACAAAAAATTTGAACAACAAATTTAGATTTAATGAAGATAATTACCTGGAGCATAGTGAAATTTCCTCCAATGTTTGTACTTGCCAACTTAGAGGCTTGTGCGAGCTGATTTAGTAGGTATGCAAGTGACGCGGTCCCTCAAGCATAATTATTAACGGAGTGAACATCCCTTAAAAGTTGGAGATATTGAGCACTCACCTTGTTCCCAGAAAGGTCTGGAAAGATATCTCTGCCAAGAGTGCACAACATATGGACAGTTGCTGTTTGCTTCACTAACTCCTCAGTCATCACCAACTCTCCATTTTTAACCTTCTCCGCTGTATCCGAAAAATAGTTTTTCAAACTCAACAACTTGAACTTCTTGTTTTTCTTATTGTAGTTTCCTCGATCATATCGGATAGAAGTTACCTCTCTTATGGAACAACAAAACTCTAGTTCGGTTATTGATCTTGGAAAACCTAGAGTTTCCTCCGCCAACTTATACAACTCATCCTAACTCATATTATAAAACTCTGCATCCACGCTTTCGCCGGTGACACTAAGTCACGTAATCTCATTCGCGTCGTCAGGAGTGATTGTCATCTCTCTAAAGGGGAGATGAAATGTGTAAGTCTCCGGAAAAAATATCTCGGCAAAGGCGGAGGCCGTCACTCTATCACATTCTTGATGACCATATCTAATGGCAAGCCATAAACCATAGACTTGCACTATAGCAATCACCTGAGGAACGGCTTTAAAAAAATCCCAATGTGCAACCCTTTGATGTCTCAAAACTCGGACCGCACGACAATGGTCAGGAGTCTCAATGCATCCTCTTAACCCAAGACTCTCTGTAACCAATCAACACCTTGCCTCCGTCGGCTGGAATACCGTGTGGTAAACCATCCTTTCGCGCAGGTATTACATCATCATCATCAGGAATGTGAAACCCAACAATACGGGGTGTAGCATCTTCCTTCTCTTTGGCTGATTCTTGTTGATCTTCCGCTTCTGGTTGATCTTCCACATCTTCTTCCATGTTTCTCCTTTTACCCTTTTGGTTCCTAGACATAATACAAAAACATAATTAAGTATAATCCTACAGAATACAAAACATATCCTAAATAATCGTAGTTACAGAACAAAGTTCGTCTTATGAGTAAGATAGTCGAATCAGCCGAACCTAACAAATTCAAAGATCGGCGATGATTAAACAACTGTTCTTCAATATGAGTTCGGATTATAATAAATAACAATTTATCAGCCGATCTTTTCTTTGTGTGCGCCAAAAAACCTAGGTTTTTCTAATTAAACCTAATTTAACAATCAAAATAAACAAATTAAATAGTTGGGTTTATAGAAAACAATTGGGTTTGTAGAAAATACCTTCTAATCCTCATTTATGGAGTTTCTTCTTCACTTGATTGAACTTCTTTTTGAATTTCAGTTTCAACTCCTTCTATTTGTTGTTGTTCTTCAATTGACGGATTTGAAGAAGCATTTGACCGCCTACCCAATGCTTTTTGCTTTCCACGACCCATTTTATAGTTGTGTTTAATCGACGATTAATTACGGTGATGAAATGTGATTTTAACCGTTTTTCTCCCAACTGGTTCGGCTAGAGAAGAGAAGAGGAGAGGAATAGAAGATGTTTTTCGATGTTTCTTATGCTTTGACCCCAAAGAGGAATTTTTGCTTTTATATCACCTTAAGGGCAGTTTAGTAATTTATGCGTTTCTAGAATTTTCTAATACTTTTCAAATAGTTCGGCTGTTAACGAAATTGACAATTTAAGCCGAACACATTACTTAGAGAATTATCGAGTGCCAGCAAATTAGTTCGGCTGATACGCATTACACAATTATAAACCGAGCATATTACTTAAAGTTGTATGGAATCTCATCAAATTAGTTTGGCTGATATGCATTACACATTTATAAGCCGAACATATTACTTAGAGTATTATGGAATGTCAGCAAATTAGTTCGGCTAATACGCATTAAGAATTTTTAAGCCGAACCTGATACTGTAACTTAGATAATATCATTGTACTCAAAGCATAACACTGCACTTAAACATAAAAGCATAACATTGTACTTAAACATTGTAATATTGTACTCGAAACATAAAATTGTTTTCTTAAAGTAAATAACATTGTGCTAAATTCAAGCATTACTTAAAATCCAAACATTAAAAACCTAGTGTACTTCAAATTGAACATATTCATTCATTGAGCACGACCCCATTTGCTACCTCCACCACCCCTTTTTCCACCACCGCGACCTTTGTTACCACCACTTCCACTCGCACCTTCGTCTTCTTGGTGGGGCCTCCTCATAGCCATTCGTTTTTCTTGGCACGATCCTTCACCTTTGTTGATTACTCCATCCCAACGGTTGTAAAGATATTCTTGCTCTTCCACCGCCATTGGTGTATTGTAATCAAGTTTCTTCTTCATGATCTTCAACACGTCTTTACCCCCGGCCACCTAATAAAATATAGTTCCAACAAATAAGCAACAATATACAAAAATATTGAAAACAACTTTAAAAGTATGCACTCAATATTCGCTTACCATACTTCGGTAAGCCTTTGCAACATCTTCAACAATTCCCTTGGAGTTCTTTCTCGTCTCCACTTCCTTTTGTTTTTGCTTTCCCCTCTTAGCATCTATACCAAAGCTTGACTTTCCATATTAATGATTAAGGGATGAGAAATTTGGCTATACCAATCTATATAAGTCGGGTCAATTTCACAAGGATCGTCACGCAACTCTTCTAAGTTAACCAAACTTAATTTGTTCATATCCAATTTATCCCAACAATCAGTGGTAGGATCGGGATCATATTCGGCATTTCGTGCACTATCCGTACTTTTAGTTCCCTTAGAACCCTTCGGAAACTTGAACTTTGATTCCTCGAGCACGGAAATCGTTTGGATAAATCCATATTGGCGGAGTACTCGACGAGGATCAAACAATGTAAAGCCTTCGGGATAAAACAAAGGCTCGTAGTACATCCCCAATGGCATATCTTCATCTTCAACAACTTCATCCTTCTTGTATGGTTGAAATACAACGTCTTCAAAAGTCAAAGAGTCTAACTTTTCTCTCAAAGCTATCAAATTTCCTTTTTATTCCTCTTCTTATTTTCCTTGAAAATCTATTTGCCCGAGGTAGGGAATGTATCTACCCATTTATCATCTTCCTTGGCGAATTTCAATTCCGGGAAATGGTCATATATCCATACCTACATCAACAATATGAAGAAAAAAAACCAAAACTTATTTATTAGAATCAATAGAATTGGATCATTGAGGATATCAACTTTGGGAAACAGAAGCAAGTTCGGTTGATATAGAAACACAGTTATACGTCGAACCAAATAAGTTGATAAAAAAAATTGTGTCGCATTATTAGGTTCGGCTTAAAAAGTTAAAATAGTAATAGCCGAACCTTGTTAAAAGTAGGTTCGGCAGAGACCTAAAAGCTAATTATAATCCGAGTTTAGTATTTAAATTGAACTATAGTGTGCAAACTTACCTGTAGCATGGTGAAATAACCTCCAACATTTGTACTTGTTAACCTAGAAGCGGTTCCAAGTTGCTCGAATAGGAAAGAAATGGCCGCAGTTCCCCAAGAGTACTTGTGGCAGGTTTTCAAATCCCTTAACAATTGAAGATATTGAGCATTCACCTTGTTCCCACTGTTATCGGGAAATATAACACTTCCTAGAGTATATACAACAAATAGGCAGTAGCAGTGCGCCTAGCTGTGACATCGTCCATAACCAACTCTCCCTTTGAAATTTTCTCATTTGTATCTCCAAAATACTTTTTCAAAGCGGTGAACTTGATTTTCTTCAACCTCTTTGTACTAGAATCCACAAACTTCACCTCTTTAGAAGCGTAACAAAACTCCAATTCTATCTTGTCTTTTGGCCAACCTAGAGTTTCCTCCGCCAACTTATACAACTCATCCCAATTCATTTCATAAACCGCAGATTTCACATTTTTCCCCTTCATTCTAAGACCATTAATATTCTGTGCATCATCAGGAGTAATTGATATCTTGCCAAAAGAGAGATGAAATGTGTAAGTCTCCAGACAAAATCTATCACAAAAGGCTGAGTTTGTAAATGCATCAAATTCCTCTAGTGCATAGAAAATAGCAGGCCATAAACCAGAGCCTTGTACTAAAGCCACCACCTCAGGAGCCTCTTTGAAAATATCCCAATATGCGGCACTATGGTGTCTAAGTACGCAGACTGCATCCCTGTGATCCGTAGTCTCATAAATTCTCTCCGTTCATGACTCCTTGTAGCCAATCAACACTCTTTCACCATCTTCGGAAGACCATGAGGCAAACCATTCTCGCGAGCACATATCACATTATCATCGCTAGGAATGTGCTTACCTGTCTCCCTTGATGTAACAACTTTCTTCTTTCCTTTCTCTTGTTTTTGTTGTGTTTCTTGTTGTTGTTCTTCCTCTTCATCATCATCATCCTTATCTTCATCATTGTCATCCTCTTGCTGTACAGGCAAAGAACAAGTCGTGTCAGTTCCCATTTTCCCTGCATGAAAGTTCTTGGTGCCACCACCTCGAGGTTTGGGAGTTTTTGAATTAGAAGGAGTCACTTCCATTGTTCTCCTTTTAAGCTTCTCTTTGAATTTTCCCGGATGGGTGCTAAAACAAATGATACACCTTAATTAATTTTCCAAAAAAAAAAAATGATTCTACTAAACAAGGTGATAAGTCACCTATAAATTGACAAGTTTATAGGAAGCTATTAGCCATACACAGAGTGAAGTTCGGCACATTCGATATTTATCAAAATGAGCCGAACAATGTAAGATAGATTACTAAGTAAATATATTTAAGTTCGGCTAATTATCATAAAAATTAATTATAAGCCGAACATGGTTAAGATAAGTTTCAGTATGTAGGTTCGGCTGATTCGATATTCAAAACACAACATATTTTTCAGCCGAACTGTTCTTCGTCTGTAGAAAAAAAAATATAAGTTCGGCTAATAAATGTCAGCCGAATACTACTCTGTAACTACCAAAAACGCGAGGAATCATTGATTACATTTCATGAAATCAATGAAATACGAAAAAACAAGCAGTGGGTTTGTGGGAAATACCTTTCTATGTGCAATTTTGAAGAGTCAGGGTCTATCTCTCGCTCTCCAACACCAATTAATCCATTATCCTCTTCATCTCCATCTTTTCCAAGAACCCTAGATTGAGATGCTATAGAAGCAACACCAGGATTCGGCGTCCTACCTCTAGCACATTGCTTATAACGAGGTGCCATATATGGGGTTAATCGAGAGCTTAATTGAAAAATCAAATTTTGAGAATTCGGTTGTTGTTTTTTGAGAAGAAGAGGAGAAGAAGAGGGAGAGAGAAAAGTTTTTGGTTTTTAAAAGTTTTTAAAAAAAAAATTAATTAAGTAACGGTTAATTAGTGGGTTAATTAAAGGGTAACGGTTAATTAGTGGGAGGATAGTTAATTAGTGGATGATTAATTAGTGGGAGGATTTTAGGATTAGAATTTAATTTAGTAGAAGTGTAATAATGTAATTTAAACTATATAAGGGTATTATAGTAACTTAAGCATCACTAAGACACCCTTTATCATCTTCCATGGGATGGCATAATAAGTATGTATGCCCCAAACTTTTTGGGTATGCCTCAAATGACGGTTCACAAAGAACTACTGATTAGCGCCCAGGGCTCAAGTCTAAATAACAGAGAGGGCGATTTTCAAGTCTAAAGGCAATTCCTATGGGAATGAAACAAACCCATCTTTTTGTTGAGCCAGGTGGATGGCCAAACTGGCTTTTCCACTATGGTAAAGCACTCGGCGTTTGATAACCAAGCGCGCAAGCGTAAGACACACGCTAGCATTCGTAGGTAAACCGCAGGCGTTAGAAGGACAAGCGCTGGAGATAAAAGCTTCAATGCGGCGCTTGAACGTAGGACGCTGACGTTTATAGCAAAAACGCCAACGGGTAGTTTTTTTAAAATTCAAAATTCACTTTTTACCTCTATAAATTACCATCAATTTCAAACAATTCACTCACACCAAAATCTATTTCAATGGTTGAAAAGGCGATCACACTTTTTTACGATGCAAAACTTGAAGCTGTTGTTTCTAAGATATGTGGGAGTTTTAAAAAAATTGAAAATTGTAAGAGGGAAGTGCAAGTTTTTGAAGTTGCTCCAAGAAAATGATCCGCTAAAAGGCAAAGAAGAGCTCCAGTTTTGAAAGTTAACAATAAAAAATTCAAAAACAAAGGCAAAACTGTCAAAGAGCGCGTTGAATGGAAGATACGTCAAATGAAGATAAACAGGAGGCCAAAACTTGTACTTGATTTTTATTGAAGTTGTTTAGTACTTTTTATTATTGTCTAAGTTTATATCTTGTAAAAGAATTGGCAGTAATATCAATGAATGAAAATATTTTGATTTTAAAATAGATTTCCACTTCAGATTAAGCGAAATTTATTACAATTTAAACTTGCAAATAACATCAAACTACATTTTAATAAACCACAACAAAAACATCAAACTACATCAAATCCAGCGACATTCTCTTTGTAGAGTTCATAACATTCAAAATGCTTAAACTCTCTTCCGCTTTCTTCAGTAAACTTGGTCTGAGCGATGGTTTTATGTAAAACAAATAAACAACAAGTTCAGATATTTATGATGCAGTTGATCAATGAGGACAAAGGTAATAAGATACTCACCAGTTCTTCGTTGGATAATCCAGAATAGCTACGGTAAACCATCCACAAAACTTCTGTATAATGTTTGACTTCCTTTGTGATGAATGCAATTCTTAGTGCTAGGCTCTTACTGTTTCTTATGGTTTCGTTCCGCGATGCTACAAAATGTCCCAATACTCTTTCCCAGAAATAGTCACTGTTCATTCAAACGATGTAACCAACATCAAACAAGAGTAACATCTTCTTCCATTGTAAAGACCGGGAGCGGCATTCGAGTGCAGTACAAATGTGCTTGAGATGGACCATCTTTTAGAATTCTAAAAAACGCTTCGTAACGAAAAGGTTTGCCATGAGCTTCCTCCCAATTATCAAGAGCTGTTTGGATCACTTCATCTTCAGTTGCACCAATGAACTTTTCTCGATCAATTTCCATTACCAGAGCAAGAAATGGCTGGAATGCAAGCCTAATAGATTGAAAACGAGCACGTAATCGATGAGCATCTTGGTTTCCTGGGTTTCCCTTCAGTGATACGAACATTGAAAAAACGTTCTCCCAAAAATAAGCGTCTTGAAAGCCCATACCAGTGATTACTCTACGAAGAAAATATGCTTTGCATATAGTTATATCCTCTTCTTCAGTAAACTTGGGACCACGATTTCTAACAGACATTTCTGGAGAGTGAGAGAGATCAAGAGTTTTAGAAGAAGAAGAAGATGTGATTTTGGAGATGGGAAGAATGGAATTTATAGGTCGAGAAACAAAATCAAGCCTTTGGAAATTTATCCGTTGGAGTTTGTAGTATAACCGTGCGGATTTCCTTTAAGCGCCCGTTTGAATTACCATAGGAGTTGGCGTTTGTAGTAAAACCACGCGATTTACTAAAACCGCCCGTGTGAATTACCAATGCGTATTTTTTTGTTATAAATACAACACTAGGGGTGGCCTCTCAACCAAACCAACAGATTTCTTTCTCAACATCCACCATGTTTTCTAAAGGCAAAGCGAAGCAAATATTATGTGTCGAAGCAAAAGAGGTTTGTCCATTATGTTTCATGGATAACCAGTCTTATGCAATGCCCTTGGATGTATTCAAAGTGTCCGTGTGAAGGTTGTTCACGCATCAGAATGGTGATTGAATCACAACCGGAAAAGCTCAGGTATTTGCAATGTCAAGATCCCAACTGTCCAGAGGAACCACATATGCTAGATGATGCTATGAAGATTAAAAAGGAAGAAGAAGAAAAGATTGCAACACTCTGCAGAAACTTCAAACTTAAAGCCAAATTGAAGAAGGAGTTATTACACTGCAAGCATTGTGGATATGGAGATCACGAATACAAACATTGTCCATAGAGAATCAGTGGATGCTCAAAGCCCGATTGCAAGACTTTTATGCATTTGCGGACTTCTTATGAAGAAGACACATATGGAAGGCATTTCTGGGAATGTCCTAAGTGTTTTTTGGTGGAGTGGGCTGATTGAAGTTGAAGGACAAATCGATTCACTATGGTATTATGTTATTTAGTTTGTTGTTTATTTTGTGTTATTACGATTATCTAAAACCAAACATGTGGATGTCTTCACATTTTCACCATCAATATCATAAGTAATTTAAATTTTTCCTCGATTAAACATTGCACCATCAATCTCATAAATAAAAACATACTGCATTGAACAACCACATCATACATGAGAATAAAAGAAATACATTAGATTAAAACAACTACTACACAGGCGTCAATTCTCGGCGGGTGGTGGAATTCCTAGGGCGATGTAGGGATCGTTTCTGTTGAGCACCCTAAGAATGTTGAAACAAGCATGGAAGTCGAAAGGACGACCGCCGTGAGATGCTGCCCACATCACTAGAGTTCTGGGAAACACTTCATGTTCGGCTTCACCGTTGAGCTTATTTTTGTGATTCTCAATTAGTAAAGCGGGGAACTCCGATACATTCATACTAATTGAATTAAAACGATGCGACAATCCGTGAGAATCATGCCCATGGATGTTCCCCGTTTCAGCGGTGAACATTCTTTAAACTTTCTCCCAGAAAGTCAACGTCGAATCGGCTACATTACTCATGACATCATCTTGTGTGCGAAAAACAAAGGCTCTACAAATAGCTAAATCCTCTTGTTGAGTGAATCTACACCACGAACTCTGGGAGGCATTTTTGTAGATGATTTGAGAGAGAAGAATGTGTAGAATGTGTGAATTTGGTGTTGAAATGAGTATTTATAGAACTCAAAAATTATAGCCGTTAGATCACAAGAGTTTTCATCCGTCCAGATTCAGCCGTTGGCGCTTCTATGAAAAACGCGGCGCTTTCAGGAAAGCCGCTGACGCTTTAAACAAGAGCGTGCGCTGGAAAGACAATCGCCAACGTTTTTGGCTCAAACGCCAGCGCTGGTGCCAAGCTCGCCCGACCTTTCATCAAACGCGCGCTACATCATCCAACTCAATGAACAAACTAACAAATTTGTTGGTTTGAACATCCATTTTTCATGTTTGTTGAGTCCATAATATGAGCAAAATGAACAAACTTGATGGTTTGTTCATTCCATATGAACTGCTCTAAGGAACTCAAGTTGTTGTGCATTTCTATGATGTGCAGACTGTAATAAACAACCTAGCTAGGACGTTATGAGTCTCCCTCCCTAAGTAACATTTTGCAATTTGTCCTGGACATGGATTTTTATTCTTGTTATTAAATGGGCAGGTGAGGATAGTAATACTCGAGGATTTTACAATTCCAGGAGATAAGCATCTAAATTAGCACTATCCGTCAAATTATAGCAGTAGTACAGTATTTGATTAATCAAAATTTTACTTTACTGTTTTCCCACTCTCCAACTTGATCAATAAGCAAAATTAGAGCGAGTTATTCATGTTAAAATCAAATCAATTGAGCATCAGTTAGGCACTATCAAATTAAACTCATAGAGAAATTACTTACTTATTTACATAAACTGATCTCATCACATTTACAAAGAGGAAGAAAAACCAAAAAAAACTAAGGATAAACAAAATTAAGATCAAACCCGCGCAGTTGGAAATGGAAGGAATGGGAGATTTGATGATGTAGTAGAAGAGTAAGGTAAACGTCTGAGAATAAGAAATCTAACACGCCTTGGAAATGGAGCATCACGAAACATTGGTTCCAATACTCTAGTGAGTATTTGTGTGTACTCCTCTAACATCTCTGCCACAATCGCCACCAATATCATCTTGCTATGAGTATGAGACACCTTCTTCTCAAGATTGAATCTTTCTTTCTTTCTCACTGAACCAGAGTCTGTTTGTTTTCTTCAATTTCTTTGAGTTGTGTTTGTTAGGAGAAGACACGTGGTTTATATAAGCCATTGTTAATTTGTCACGTACCCATTTCTTTATTATGGTTTTGTTTTTCTTTTACGTTCTTATCCGAATCACAACAACTTACATTAAATAAATAATTGAATCTTCAGTGTTTTTACACCAATACAGCTCCAATAATATCTATATCTATGAGTCTAATGACTTGATTGGGGAAAGATTTTTATTTATTTTATGTTATCTTTTTAGGATTTTAATTTAATAAATTGATAGGGATAATGAAGGATTCTGATGCCGAGAGACCGTGAGAGTGAAAGCATACACATGTACTGTTAATTGAAAAATAAATAGAAGAAATAGATGTACTAGAGGATTATCCAATGGTCAGAAAGAATCAGACAACGGATTTGTTGGTTTCTAGATTTAAACGGCTGGACCATAGATTTGTTACACGGTTTTTATGAGTCAAAGAAATAGGAAAGTGAAAACCAGGGATGATTTCGCTTGTCTCGCTCACAGTTTTCGGGCCTTTCGAGAAACTGCTAAAAGAAGTATCACGTGCAAAATCGGATGATTTGTTAACGTGGTTTAATTGGGGCCCTAAATATTAATGTGGGGCCTCAGACATTTTATACCCATCCAAAAAAAAAAATAGGGGCGGAATGTAGTGAAAATACTATTTTACCCTTCACTAATAATAAATCTTAAAATTCTATTAACCCTAAGCCCCCAATTCATTTCTATTTCTAAACAAAAAAATCAGACTCACTTCCCTCTCACTCTCTCGACTCTTCTCTTCTCTTCTCTTCTACCCCATTAACGACTCCAAGAAAGAAAAAATCTTCACCCGAAAATTTTCAGTTACAGTAAAAGGGTCGTTAACCCTACAAACCTAAACCCTAACGATTTTTCATATGCATGTAGAGATCATAAAAAATCGTTAGGGTATATGATGAGGAAAATAACGACCCTATATATGGTTTTTCGTATTTTTCACCCTAGATTAGAGTCGTTAACATAATATAAAAACTTGTGACGATCCTCTGTGAACTACCCCTTTCTAAACGTCAACGACCCTAGGTGAAAAACAAATAGCCTCTCTGTCCCAAAAAAAATCAGCGTCGTCTTGGTATAAACACACAAAATAATGACTCTTCCTACCCGAGCTACTAAGAGTCGTCAGGGTGTATCATATTACCCTGACGATTTTTCATAACCTGGAAAAGTTGCAGGTTTGAGTCGTCATTTTTGGTGTCAAGACATTGACGACTTTGTAGAGTCGTTAGGGTATACACCCCTCGACATTGACGACCCTTTCTCTGTGTTGTGACATATATCTAATCCATAGGAGAATTTAAGATAATCTTACCATCAACACAATCATCTTTGTTGCTTGAACCTTCCCCAACATCATGTCCCCCACTTGAATCATTCATTTCTAAAAACCCTAACTTTTCCTCTAAAATCTCCTCTTCTACTTCTCAACTCAAAAACACACACACACACACACACAAAAAAAACAATTTTAATTCTAAAAACTGATTTTAATCTAACATAATCTAATCACACTAATTAACTTAATTTAATAAATTATTAACACTAATCATTCAGGGGCAGTTTAACAATTTATTTATTTTTTGGATAAGGGGTGACTCAAATTAGGTTTTAGTGACCTTTTTTTTTTCTAGTGGGAGGCCCCTAATTAGTTTTTGGGGCTCCCAATTAAACGAGCTTTGTTAATGATAAGTCATGTGCTGGTGTTATTGGTGAAAAAACTGCAAAGTTTTACAGGACATCTTTTGCGTCCTCAATCCAGGATTTTTTTTTTTTTTTTTTTTTTTTTACAATTTGCGGGGTTAAGGAGACCCGAACCAAACAAAGAAAAAACAAACAGAACCAAACAACCACAACCTAAGAATACCTAAAATACACTTTAAAGTTTTTATCCTCTTCAATAATCTTCTTTAACTCATCACTGAAGTTCCCTGGATCAATCTGAACAAACTACTGCCTGGGATGGGTAGCAGCCAGCAAGTCAGCGGCTCTATTTGTTTCTCGATAAACATGAGAAACAACAACTCTCCCAAACTTCCTTCTTCACTGATTAATTCTTCTCCAAACATGCAAATCACTCCACAGTGGTTTAGGATGTTTACTAGTTAACAAATTGTAGGCAGCCATAGAATCAGTACCTAAATGAATATTAGGTAAATCAAACTTCTTTGCCAGAGTCAAACCCAACTCAACCCCCTTCAACTCAATATTGAGAACAGAATCAGAAGAAGCACAATCTGCAACAGCAGCAACAATAGGAAGAGCCTGACTGTCTCTAATAATTGCAGCACAACTTCTTGACTCTTCCTTTTTGGACCCATCAATATTAACCATTACCTCATCCTCTGCGGGATACTTCCATTTGCATGGAATAGTTCTCTTTTTTACAAGCTGGCAAGATATTCCCCATCTCTCCAAAAATCTTGAATTATAAGAATTCTCAGTGTCAGTCATCTTACTACTAACTATCTTCAATCTAATATCGTTAACAATCTGATAACTAACAGCATCCAAAGAATTACTAACCCCTGTGAAAAATCTCTTGTTTCTTTCCTGCCAGATATGATAAATAAAACTGTTAAAAGCCAATCTCTTAATGGTAGCTATTGCACAAGACCCTTTAAAGACAGTCACACACCACTCTATCTCTAGATTCCAGCCCTCTAGAATGCCCCTGTGATACCCAAATTTCATAAGAATACCCTTCCATATCTCAGTAGAGAAAGAGCATCTACAGAATAAGTGATCCTCATCTTCAATCCCCTATTGACAAAGAAGACAAGGATCTATTTCAATAACTTTCAATCCTTTTAGCTTAGCTCTGGTCTTTAGTCTTCTATGACAGGCAAGCCAAGAAATAAAAGAGTGTCTAGGGATATTTCCCTTAAACCAAATAAGATGAGTCCAAGTAATCTCAGGCTTCGTCATAACTAGGGAATTAAAGGTATGCTTCATGGAAAATTCCCCATATTTGCTGGCAGTCCAGACCAACTTATCTTCCTCTCCCTTAGTAAACTCAATATCAGTCAAAGAATGGATTAGGTCTTCTATAGAAGTAGCATTACCATCCTGCAAAACCCACTTTCCATCTCTTATGAAATCACTCACTTTCATACTCTTATCAGGATCAAGTTGTTGAAGAGAATTATTAGAAAGCCAATCACAAAGTCTTCCCAAAGGATGCCAAAAACCATCAGTAAAATCAGTATTTGCACCATCCCCTAAAATAGTAGAGAAGAAACCTTTAGTTATCTCTCTAAATTTTAGCAGTTTTCTCCAACTACAAGAGCAATCTTGAGGAGTATTCATGGTCCAAAAATCTTTGTGCTTAATGAGATTAGTTTTTACCCATGCAGTCCATATGGTTTCCTTCCCAGATATGAGCTCCCAAATGTGTTTAAGAGTTGCTGCAATATTAGTTATCTCCAGGCTTCTTACATCTAGACCCCCAACCAAATAACTAGAACAAACATTATCCCAGCTAATTGGATTATATTTCTTCTCTAATCCTGCACCAGCCCACAGAAACCTCTTGAAAATAGTATTAAGTTCTTTCACAACTCTCTTAGGGAGGATAAAACAGGAAAGCCAGAAATAAACCATTCCACAAAGAACCACTTTAATCAACAAAAGTCTTCCTGGGTAAGGCAAAAAAATTGTCTTCCAAGAGTGAACTCTTTTAAGCACTCTCTCAAGAAGAGGCAAACAATCAACATAGGAAAGTTTATTGGAAATAAGGGGTACCCCTAGATATCTATCAGGTAGCACACCTTCACTACCACCATGACAGCACAAAAGAAGAGCCCTTTCTTCTATATAAACTCCTGAACAGAATAATAAAGTTTTTGTAACATTTACCTTAAGCCCAGAACAAGCACTAAATCTCTCCAGAGCACACTTAAGAGCAGTAGCAGCTTCTAGAGTACCTTTAAAGAAGACCATGATATCATTTGCAAAGCAAAGATGAGTAAGTCTTGTGCTTTTACATTTAGGATGAAATCCAAACAAACCCTGATCCACTTGAGCTTGCAAAATAGAATTAAAAACCTCCATAACCATACCAAACAAATAAGGAGAAAGAGGACATCCCTGCCGAAGACCCCTTGTAGAACCAAAAAACCCATAGGGAGCACCATTTATCAATATAGAAAACTTGGCAGTAGAAATACACAAATAGATCCAATGAATGAACATATCTGGAAAACCAATTTTTTTTAAGAGGAGCACAGACAGCCTTCCAATTAACTGTATCATAAGACTTCCCAAGATCAATTTTTAAAGCACACCTTGCAGACAAAGGTCTATGATAGTTCCTAACTAGTTCATGAGCAACAAGCACATTATCCTGAATACTTCTACCCGAAATAAAAGCAGATTGATTAGCACTAATTAAGGATTTAAGAATAGTCTTCATCCTAACATCCAAAATCTTTGAAAAGACGAGGGTACCCAAATATACCTCAATCTAAAACTTTTCCACCTATAAGTCCTTTTCCGAAAGTGATTGTCTATGGAATTAGTCGAGAAAATACAACTAATCGGTTCATACTTAGTGTGATCGTCTATGGATATGAGATCGAGACAATACAACAACGAAGTATGTTTACTTGATAATAGGTTCGGACTTAACCAAAATCTAAGGATTGTCTATCAAGTAAAATAGGAATTAACGTTTGTGCGATTTACTTTAAATTATAATAAACACAATTATAATTGCGGAAAATAAAAGTAAATGACACAGCAAGATTTTGTTAACGAGGAAACCGCAAATGCAGAAAACCCCCGGGACCTGGTCCAGAATTGAATACTCTCATAATTAAGCTGTTATACAAAATCAAACCAACTTCGTATAGTTGAGACCAAGAAACTAAACCTATAGTTCACCTAGTTTCCTCAGTATCCTTGCGCCTCCAACTTGCAGTAAGTCACGCACTTGGAACAATTCCTTTGGATCGTATTCCAAAATGTAAAGGAAAAACAAATCTGTTCGGTAACAACTCTTTTCAAACAACGTGATATGAGTCTGACAAAGGCTCTTCTGTTTAACCAATAAACTCCTTTGTAGGGTCCTTAGATCAATCTCTCAACAACTACCGAAGTAATTGTTAGACTATGCAATCAATACTATTAATCACAAAGAAGTGTATTGGTGCCGATCTACTCAACTAATCAATCCAATCTATCACAAAGATAAACCGATTATAGTTGGATCCCTTTCAAGCCGAAACAAGTATTGTGCGCACCAAAGATTATGAACCAAAAAAGTCTTCGTGTCTTCAAATCTTCTTTGATCTTCAATCAACACCTGCACACAATCAACTTTAATATCTTGTGATCAATCACACACAGAACGGAGTCTGTTAACGTTGGATTATCACAAGACGTCTTTAGATCTACAAACAGTCTAAAGATCCCCGTCGAAACTTCGATCTAGTTTAAGTGAATCTTATATCAGAAGAGAAGATTCTCAAGCATAAACAAACTAGGTTCAATCAAAGTTCAACAACCGTTAGTCAATCAAATCAATCAAAAACTAAAATAAACTGCAATTATATAGTTTCCCACCAACGGTACTAATAGAGCTTCTCAATCCCAAAGAAGTCTTTAAACCGGGCGGTCGTAAGAGAATTTCATCGGGAAGGTGGTGTGACATTGTCTTGCCACTTTTTTCAACTTCATGTGATTGTGAGAGGAGGGGGGAGAAATTTCCTTTTTTACTGAAGGAGCTACCCATATATAGATTTCTCCTGATTAGGGTACTTTCCTCTCCGATAGGCGGCTCCACCAGTAACAGCACAACTGAGGTAGTTTTGTTGGCTCTGAGGATTAGTTTGCTAAAAATGCAAACTTCAATATTTATAGACAAGGAAGTTTGGATACCAAGAAATTTCCAAAACCGAATATTCTCAAAGATATGCAATAAACACAAATTCGGTTTTCATAATTCCTGGAAATGCACTGTCCAAATATTGACCGAAATCCCAAAAGAAAAATCTATAATCAGTAAATGCACATTACTAATTATTATTTTCTTAAGATATGCATTTAAAAATAAGACAAAACAACTACAATCTCAATATAATTCTAAAACATTTTCATATGAAAACTATATGTAAAGAATGCTAATAAAAACTATTCGGAATCTGTACAACAACACATACAAGCCAACAATAATATCACATCGAAAGTCATCATGCATGTGGAACAAACTAGATTCATCTAACAATTAACATGCATGTTAATTTTTCAACGGTAGCATCCAAATTTACTCCTGTGATTTCAACTAAAGTATGAAATATAAAAAGTCATAGAGAATGGTTGTAACCCCTAGTTATAAAACACTATAAAATCATCAAACACTAGTTTTAAAACACAAAATAAAAATAAAAATTGATTTCTGATGTAACAACACCAATCGGTCAGTTGATTTCTGAATCGAAATTTCAGTTTTTGAGTAACCCTGACATACCTAATGACATTGAAGGCCTTCTATGAAGAATTAGAGAAGATTTCGATCTTGTTTTCCCCAAAAAGCATATAATGAAATCAATAAAGTAGGAAATACCATATGGTCCTAGAAATAATAAATTAGAGTGAGTTTGGTCCAGTTGACCTAGTCAACTGTCTATTTGGTCCTTTTTTAAAATATATAATATTGTTTGGTCCTAGAAATAATGGTTTGGTCCTGGGGTGACGTCATGGATGATGTAATTGTCATCTTGTAGTGGCAAAAATACCCTTTTGGGTCCATATATATATAAAAAGGGAGTAGAAAAATATCTTATTTTCAGATTCACTTTCTCTCTCTTCTTTATTTTCAGATTTACTTTCTCTCTCTTCTTTATTTTCAGATCTAGTTTTTTTTCTTCTCCCCATTTTTTTTTCTCTGCTCATGATGAATAAGATGAAGATAATGATTAACGACGACATTTTTGGGTTCTTTTTTCTCTGCTAATGCTGCTGTTGATGATGATGATGATAATGAAGATGATGATGATGAAGTTTTTGCGTTTCTTTTTCGTTTTTTGTTGATTTACTGCTGCTGTTGAAGATGATAAATACGATGAAGATGATGTTGCTGATGCCGAAGACGATGATGATGATTTAGTTTTTGAAGACGATGTAGTTTTTGTGTTTCTTTTTTCATCTCTATTTGTTTGATGTTGTTGTTGAAGATGATGAAGACGATGAACATGATGAATACGATGTTGCTGCTGCTGTTTTGAAGACGATGATGTTTGCTGCTGCTGTTGAAGACGACGAAGATGATGCTGCTGCAGTTCATTTGACGAATGAACTCTGGTTTATATATGTTTTTACCAGGAGTTCATTCCATAAATGAACTCTGGTTTATATAGGTTTTTATCAGGAGTTCATTCCATAAATGAACTCTGGTTTATATAGGTTTTTATCAGGAGTTCATTTGACGAATGAACTCTGGTTTATATATGTTTTTATCAGGATTTCATTTGACGAATGAACTCTGACTTTTTGTTCTTAATAACGAAATTTTTATAGAATTTAATTAAATGTAATGAAATTTATAGAATATAATGAAGTGTATAATTTTCATGAAACATAATGGACTCAAATCTATAAAATGCCTGATAGTTCATTAGGCGGAATGAACTGCTACAAAAAATAAGTTGGAATTAACACGGAAGGGTACTTTGGTCCATTTAATATTTTTGAACAATTATGGACCAAATGAAAAATGTGATTTCTGAAAGGACCAAACTGACTTGGGACCACCTAAAAAAGGACCAAACGATATTTTCCCCATCAATAAAAATGATGAACCAGAAAAGGAAAAACAACACAGAAAAAAGCATTATTTTTTCCATTGAATAATGGAAAGAACATAAGCTTTATGTGAGTTTGTTTTTTTTTTAACTAAAAAAGAAACGCCATCCAGTCATCAAGTGGCTGGACAAATTATTATGGAAAATTGTCGTCCGAACACTAATGAGTCGGATGAGTTATCCGGGCTATAAGTAACCGGATGCAGAATCATTTTGTTTTTTCCATAGTGGGTTTTCAATTTACAAATTTTGGAGGGTCCACGGATACATGGATATTCATTTACCTCCACGGTATAAGAGTTGCCCTAATTAAAAGACAAAATCGATCATTTTGAAGTAAACTCATAAACCCCGTACGCAAATACTTTTATTTTATACCAAGTATACCCTTGATTCCGTGATGGATGAGGACACTATTTCATTAACATGAGCAAAGCACCCACGGAAGAAACACAAACGAGGCAATATTTCATACCTAAAGATGATTTTGATTTTATTCCCTGGACTTAGAGTGATAATCATGTCATTTGGCGGTGGCTTACCCCTACTCGAAACTGAACGTAGAATTAATTTGTTACCCAGGGACGGTGACTATCCTTGCGAAGGGACGCACCAAATGTCCAAACTTGCTTCTCACCTGGGAAGCACGGACACTGACACGGGACACGGACACGACACGACACGACACGACACGACACGGACACAGGGATCAACAAAATTCCAAAATCATCAGGACACGGACACGTCTATATATACATTAATAAAATGGTTTTTATATACTAAGATCATAGTGTTATAGTATATCAAATACATTAATCACGCAAATACATGGAAAAAAACTCAATTTTATGCCGTTAGGTTAGCTCACATATAGAAAAATTAACTATTATACTGATTTCCTTGACACACTAGGTTACCAAACTACTAAAATGGAGTATAGATTTCTTCACGTGTGTCGTGTCGGTGTCCCACGCACGTCGTGCGTCCGTCGCGTGTCTGACGCGGACACGGCGCCAATACTGATGTGTCCGTGCTTCACTACTTCTCACAAACTAACAAACTAAGCGAAACTAGGACACAGACGGGAATACGACACGTGGTGGCTCTGGTTTTAGTGTTTCACACGTGTACTCAGAATAGAATTTTCTGTTTTCGGGGAGACAATAAATCTTGTGGGAAGATGAAGGCATAAAACTCTTTATTCAACTCAGAGAGAAAAAAGAAGAGTTTTTATTTTTTTTGGTTACAGAAATGAATACTGCAGTTGAAGATAAGACTAAGAACCCCATCTCGACAGAGACTGTTGATTTTGAAAAAGAGAAGAAGAAAGGGGATAAAACTAGTGTTGAAATGGAGGAGGAAGCACGAATAACAACTGAGGATGTAATCAGAGCAGGTGGGTTTGGTGCAAGAGATGATATTGGTAGTTTTCTACCTGTTGCTATGGATTCTACTGATTTTGAAGCTTCTATTCGCGATGCCCGTGGTTACGAAGACGATGAAGAAGCCAGCGTCATCAATCAAGATCCAGAAACAACAGCAAGTAAAATGCAAGAGCAAGGGCAGTCTAAGAGGCCAGGTCTTGGGTGGACTTCTACTGCTACTACAAATTAATCAAGTAGTAGAAGAAGATGATATTGTAAGCTTTCATTTGTGTATTAATCGAATTAAATTAGATTTAGTTTGTCTTAGTTGCTTAAATTCTGCTGTTCTTGGATAACATTGCAAAATTAGAATGCACATCAAATAGAAATTGCAGGTGATTTCAGAAAATTAAAGGCATTTTTTTCTTGCTGATTTCTCAATTCCATGGACGGTGATTGAGAGGTTTCAGTGGTAAAAATCTTACTTAAGTGTCTCACCTAGACTAATCTAGTCCAGATTTCAGCAACTGAATCTTGACTAGCTTTAACCAAAACCATCATTTCAGTTGGATAATGAGCATGACCAAAATAGATACTGCCGGTGGCCAAGTACGGCTGCTTTGCCTGGGCATGATTGCTAAATTATTTGGGGATGACTTTGGCACTTCTATGCGTGATGCTCACGGTTACGAAGACGAAGAAATTAACCAAGATCCAACAAGTGCAACCGATAGACAAGATTGGTAGCATGACATGAGATACTTGAAAATGTTCTTAATTTAGTTTTAACACAAGTGCACGGAAAATATACCAATCTTCACCCTCGACAAATAATACAGAGTGAACCAAAAATCCACCAATGTTCACCCTTGACAATGCCCCTTATGAAACACCAACCTACTTACCTAACGAAGATGCTGAGATCCCCATTCACCGACAGCTAGGCAGGTCCAAACTGCATAAAAAAAATAAAACCACAAAAAAGAAATTGCAGTCAATAAGAAGTAGCAGATATCAGCAGCAGGAGTACAGCAACAAGAGGCAACTTCTTACGGAAAATATTCAGTTTCTCCAGTGGAGGCACTCCAGCAGCACAATGGCATAAGGACATACTTAAACATCTTTTTCTCGAGAAGTCCCTGCAGCAGATTGTTAACCAAAAAAAAAAAAAAAAAAAAAACAGATTAAACAATAGGTTATGTGAATTTTACTAGATTTTAGCAGCATCCCAAATGTGGCCAAGACCCATAATAGCTGCTCCTCTTCTATCCAAAGCTTTTGCTGGATTTAAGTGTTTGTAGAAACCAGAAGGTATAGACATACCAGAATTTCAGTGGTATTCTCTGTCACACGTTTTCCATCTTCACACACACAAAATGTATCGGTCAGCTTAATATTCCCGCCTAGAAAGAAGCCACATAAGAGGCAATCAAAGACTAGTTATGAGTGTAAGTAAACCGCCAATCACCGATATATAACATAATAACCCACCACTGAGTACAACAGGCATGCTTAATTCCTTTAATTTGAGATACAGATTTCTTGCATTTGAAAGGGGAGGTAAAGTCAGACAATCATCTTTCTGAAACACCAGCTGAATCACAAGGAAGAAATAGTGAGAACATCAACAATCATCAAACTATACAAGGACCTAAGAGAATAGCTTTTCCTGACCGTTTCCATTGGTGTCTGGCCTTCCTTTACAAAGTCGCATTCTTCGTATTCCTTTAACTTCCTGCAAAATAAAATCTCATGGGAATTAAAGAAAGCAGTATCATCTATGGTTTGTCGATAATTATATTGACAAAGTGCAAATTTGCTAATAACAACATTCTAATGACCCACACTTGAACCCTACCTGAGTACCTCATCTTTGGTTTTGTCAGTTAAAAGAACACCGGCATCATCGTAATTAAAAAGCATCTGTAAAGTTAAAAGTAGCAAATAATAAGGATTCGGTAATAAAACTTCAGAGCTGTCAAAAGTGGAGAAAATGCACGTACAATTCCAATTTTATGAAGACCAGGTAGCAATTCTTTAGGTTTATATCCTATGTCTCCAGGTTTGAGTTCAGGATTGAACTTTTCTTCTGAGATGGTTCCAACAATCTTTGACAAAGATTTCTTACGTCCAAAATAAACTCTGCAACAAACCAAACAATTATCTAGATTGCAGAAGAACAGAGATAAATATTGCATTTAATAAATATAGAATCATTATTAATACTTGTAAGAATTGTCGTAGGTGAGAGATTTGATGAACTCCTTGTAGTTGGAACTTTCAAGTTTTGCATAACCGAAAGTAAAAACATATATGCTACTGTAGCTAGTACCGGGTAGGCTAGAGAATATATTATAACATAGTATTGCTACTGTATCTTTTAATATCCGATACAAAAGATTTCTTATCTAACGGGTTCTTCTTCAAGTACTCCCCCAATTCTCTAGCTTCAACGAGTTCCCTTTTTTCGGCTTGGCGCCGTTGCTTCTCTACCAGTGGCGCATCTTTAGCTATCAAATCGTTTTGGTTTTATCAACTCGTTCTCCCCATAGGCGTTTCCTTTCAGCATTCGTTGTCTTCAGATACTCCTGAAATTGGTCCGGAGCTGAAGATGAAAGAAAAAAGTTAAGGTAATCATCATTAACAACCCAGAATGAATCTGAAGTGGAGAGACTTGAAAAAGGTATTTGTCGAGTGTCTTACACATTTTGCTGAAGTCAACTGGTGGTTCTTCACGCATCATGGAGATGGATCCCACTATTGTCCTGCGAAACCATTCTAAACCTAGACGTCAATAGAGAAAGACTTCAAGAAAATTGAATTAAAACCTAAAAAAGATAATCTTAAACTTACTGATTTCAGAAATCAAAAGAAACAAAGAAATATGAGAGTCCTCCTACGTTTCGCTCGTGTCTCCTTGTCCATCGTTGCCACAGAGAGTACTCTCAAGTTCCTTGAGAATGAAGTCGCACAAAGACGATTTCCTTGAGAATGACATGAGATACTTGAAAATTTTCCCAAGTGCAGTCAAGGTCTTCGGTGGACTTGAGTTGACTGATACACTATGGCTTTTGTAAGATTTTATTTTGCAAACTAAATTAGATTTGTTTTGTTACTGTGGCAGACAACATTTTTAGCTGCAGTATTTAGACAACATTGCAAAATTCTGGTAATAGCATTTCAATGATCAAAGCCTCTAAACCTGACCAGCCCAATGTGGAGTACTAGCTTGAGCAAAACTAGGTTTAAGTCTTTTTTCCATAAGTTCAGTTGGATAATGAAGAAACATAGGTAAAACGGCTTTTGAAGCAGCTAAATGGGTTTAACTCTCTCTTGGAACGGTTTATAAGAAGGTTCTGCTAAGAGGTTAACCAACTACATCAACACAAAAATTTGGTAGTTACATAGGAGTGGCAAAGCTTACATGGAGGATGTTTTACTTCTTATGGAAACTGTGGTCATGCAAGTCTTCAATCTGTTTGACAAAAGATCGGCAAACAGGTTGGCAATGCTTCACAAAGCATACACAACCATGATTCTGCTTACTGGCCTTCAATTATCTATTTTATCTGGTTTTTGCTGGCTTGCATTACTCTAATATAAGTAGAAATAAGAAAGATACTCAAGTACATTGTCCTACTGTTCAGGCCTTCCTTGATTAATATACATAATATGCTTTGAGGTTAGGCAAAAAAGTTTCTCACATACCGAGCACTAAAAAGAATCACATTTAAACTAGAGCAAGGGGAATGTAAAGTTGCTTTGAATGCACACTATTATGAAATCAAGGAGACCAATGAGACAAACTCTGACACATTTCGGCCCCCCTTGGACTTTATGTTGATGACAAAGTGTTCCGGGTATTTCCTAAGTAAAGCAAGTAAGCCAACCCATGGTTTTCCCTTGGGCCATTCTTCGGAAGTCAGGTATCTCCTTACCCTACCATGATGCCAAACTTTTCCATACCTCTCCAACAACTGCACGTCAAGAAATGGAAAAACAAAAACAAATGTCATTACAAACAGAGTAGAGACACAATATTGCGATTGTTAACAGAACTCTACAGCTTCAATAAGCACAAAACTTCTTTATTTTGATAAGCATCATAAGATTCATAAAGAGAATAAATTTAATAGAGATGGGACAAAAGCACCTAGTAAACACACTTATCAAAAAGGAAACCAATCCACAAAACTGAAAGTTTCCAGATGAAAAGTCACAAGCATAAAACCTGAAAAACATAATGAGCAGTCACAAATTTTGCAGTCTCGTCCCTTTTTAACATTATATCAAGATCAGAAAATAATTTAGGATGTTATGTAAGTGCAAGTTACTAGAGGCATAGCTTTTGTTAGATGACTGAAAGCACACCCAGGTATGAGTCATAGAGTATGAACAATATGGAAAACATAGTTTACAAACGCACGGCAAGACCACGGAACATGTTTCTGAAGAATTAAGAGGTGATTTAAGTCATGAGCCAGGCCTCAAAAGTGGCATCTATATGACAGATCTTGATGATACAAAAAAGCAAAACAAATATGCAAAGACAGCGATTTTACGTTGTTGGCAGACAGAAGAACACTGACAGTATTTTATAAGACAATTCAGTAAGAGCAGTAACTAAATCCTAAAGTTTCGTAAAACAAAGAAAATCAATAACGAGGCCTTGGCAGTGCGCAACAGTTACACACACATGAATTTCCACTGTAGCAACAGAATATTAGTAAAATGCTTAGGAATCCATTCATATGCCAATGCCACAGATATGATAAACATCTGAATAGCATGGCTACACAACCTTTGCACCTATTAGCACCCGAGATTGACATTGCAGCAAATATTTTAATTTTTTTAACCAATGTGAATATTTATCAACAGAGAACACATTATTTTACTTTATAGTTATTAATATATATACTGCATCAGTTTTGAAATTGCCTTACTTGCATGCTTCAGAACTAAAATACTTGACTAATTTCACCTTTGTGCTTCATACTTTTCACAAAGGGTTTCAGGTTACAATTAGACTAACCTCGGTATGAAGTTTGGCCATGGCCATCCATTCTCCTGGATCGCAGAGATCAGAAAGCACGTTAGCCACACAAGAAACTACCTCTTTTTCTTCCAACTTCAACAGTTCATTATTGTCAGCTTCCCTGCTCCCCCTTGATCTTGCGTCTGGCCTTTTTTCTGCATAAGTACAATATAGTAGGTAATTATAGCCCGCAACTTGAATCAGCTTAATAATATTTTGCAGTTTTCGATCTTTCAAAATGGGCTGAATATTAACATAACAACTGAAAAAACTGTGCAATGATGAGTTTCTAAGAGGCGCGGAAATGAATATTGAAATTCATTCTTACAACAGAGAGGGAAATGCTTTAAAAAGTAAAAGGGGTTGAATTAATTTAATAATACCAACTAACAGTAATGGTTTAAGTTATCTGCTCAAAAAAAGGTTAACCCTGATCCCCTCAACTAAATTTTGATTAGTGTCACATAACAATTGAAGGATATCTTCCCCCGTCAAGTAATCTACACAGGGTTATATGGCTTTTACTTGAAAGTTCGTCGCAAAGTTCTCTCTTTTCTAGGTTCTGCATCCATTTTAAACAAAGCTTGACCACTGAGTATGGACAAGTACGGTCATAGACTTTCAGAAACAACACTGACCTAACTCAAACAAGAAGAAGCCAAAAACACCTTTGAGAAAAGAGACTAAGAGATCTTAGCAATCTTGTAAAACACACCAACGCCCTAGCTTCTGCAAATTCATATACATCTCCTGTCCCTTGATCCTACAGAAGGGATGACTGTTGATCGAAACCGGAGGTGGTGAGGACAGATACTCTGAAACTAAATGTGGACTAGGATCTAACTGCTTGATCCAGTAGCTAAAGACATAACGGGATTCCAGCAGACACTAAAATTAGAATCCGTAAGATCATTTCATACAGGAAGGCTACTGATTTGAAAATAAGACCTACACTTCTATTGACGCCTTCAGTAAGACAAAGAATAAGTGGTATTCTCTACATAAAAGCTACTAAACACTTAGGGATGCTACGCATTGTGTTGTGTTGCTTCTATAATTCCTTCAAAACCTAACCTCATGATACTGAAATCTAATCTCCTGAATCAGCTGAAGGTTTTCTGGTTCTTATAATTTTGTGTGTGAGTTATTCATTTATGGGACTAGAATGTGGAATATCCACTTGGTTAATTTCTTATTCAGTCCTGATTCTGCTGCTAAAATACTTGCTATGAATGTTCCTGCTATTCTGACAAACTAATGTTGACTCCTGATAGGAAAGGAAAGTGAAAAGTGAAAAGTGTTTACAAAGTCTTAAGTGATACCATGAACTCTTCTGCAAGTAATATTGGTATTTCTCCTTATGTGTGGAACGTTTTGTGGAAACTCAAACTTCCTCACAGAACAAAACTTTTCATTTGGAAATGTATAAGAGGGATTATTCCAACAAGACATAAAATACGTACGTACAAAACTGATATTGATGTACACTGCAGTCTGTGTATGCTCCTATGGAAACAGTTGACCATCTATTTGTTAAATGCCCTTATGCTAGATCTATTTAGTTAAGTGTTAACATAAATGTTAGTAATGTTATAAATGATGTTAGGTGCTTCAATAGATGGGTCATATCTTGGTTTTTTGCAGGTACTCGGCAGAATGGAATTTCAGGTAGTATAGATCAACACACTAAATGTTTACTCATATTTACAATCTGGGAGGATGGATGTTCTTTGATTTTTCAAAACATTAAGCCTAACAGAACTATTACTATTGCTAGAAATTAACTCTCTTATTAATCAAAGCATTGCAGGTGATGGTAGTGTGTCTTTAAGACATGAAACCATTATGCAGGTGCAAAAATGGAAACCACCACAGAGCCAAATTACTGGAAAATCAATTTAGGTGCTTCCTATTTCAAAGAGATTAAACAGGGTGGAATTGGACTAATCATTAGGAATCGTGCAGGTAACTGCTCTGGAGTCAAAAGGAGATACTTTAATGGAGGACTGATAGAGGACAACGAAGTCGAAGAGTTGAAATGTCTAAGAACCTGGATAAAGTTGAGTTTGAGTCTCATAGTGAAGTTTAATAAAGTCTGTTAATGGACAAATTTCTTATGTTCATTGGAGAAACCAAGGTTTAACTCTGGATATTAAATTTCTTTTAAGTAGGTTAAGTTCTTGGGTTTGTAAGTCAGTCAAGCTGATCTATTAGCCAAGAAAGCTAGAAGTTTAAGATTAAATTTTGAATATCTTGATGATTTCAGTCATTATATTCAGATTCTAGTTGGGCAAGAATCACCTATTGTAACTGAACTTCCATGATCAATATATTTCTTTTAGTATAAAAAAAAAAAAAAAAAAATTAAAAAATCTCCTGAATCATGAACTCTTCCTAACAAGCAAAACTAAAATCTCATAGTTCTCGATATAAACCCCTACAGATCTCCAAAACAATGATATCATGAAAAACTAGGAGACAAAAACACTAACCCAATTGCCCAGAAGATCCAGCTTTTCCAGCTCCATAACCAAACTCCTGCATTTCCCCTGCCCTCCTCATTCTCTTACTAGCACTACCACCAGCATCATCATACTCATCATAACCTTCTTCATCTTCTCCTTCTACATCTTCATCCTCCTCATCCTCCTCCTCCTCATCATCATCATAATCATAATCATTCGCTGCCCTAATTTGTGCCCGACCATAAATCGGCGGCGTCACAGCCCCGATTCTCCCCCCAACAGCAGATGTATTTGGCCTAGGCGGTATAATCGAAGTACCCAAAATACTCCTAACAGGCAACAAAAAATAAAACTTCTTATCCCCAATTTGTAATAAATCTTGTGAATCTAATTTGATTGGAGGATCTCCTGGCAGATGAAGCACATTTTCAACGGAACAACCATTTTTACCAATAACTTCAAGAGCGAAACGACGACGTTGAAAATCATAGAAAATCCTGGCGTGGTGGCGTGATATGTTCATACCACCGCCAAGACTTGATAGATCAACATCTACAGTTGATTTCTTGCTGTTTCGACCTAATATGATTGAGTATGTTTGCATATAGTATTCGAAATCTTCACCTTGGAGTTTTGCGAAACCTGCTTCAACATCACTTCCTTCTGCTGTTGCTGCCATCATTGTTAGGGTTAGGGTTTTGAAAGATTGAAAACTCTAAGTTGGTTTTGTTAGTGGAAATGGTTTTTAGGGGGATTGTTGTTATTCACGGAACCAGAAATTTTGTTCAGGGGAAATTTTCATTGAAGCGGAATTTGAGAAGGAGATGGAGTAATTTTTACAGGAGGAGAGAATTGGGGTTGGTAAAGTGTGCGAAAACTCATACATCGGCCCTTTTTTTTATTAAGGGCAGGCCCCAAATATATGTTTGTTTTCTTCGGGCAAATTATCCATTAGCCACTAAGAGCAATGCACTATCACGGACAAAATCTACAGTGTAACGGGTTGCTATAACTGCTAAATGCCAAAAATGTTAAAATGCTGCTGCACCACATTTTCTGGAAAATAAATACGTATTACTTTATCTTTTTTCCAGAAACGGAGGGAATATCAAAAATCTGTTTGATGTCGGGCGTAATTTAAATCCTTATACAATTGATTTAATGGATTCAAGTTATATTAACACCAGTTTGCATAATTATGAAGTGTATCTATATAAAGTAATAGTACATTTAAAGCTTGGAATGCAGGGGAACTTATAAAGTGTGTTAGAAATGGAGTGTGATAGTAAAATATCTTAATACCACGTGGAGTAATCCCAGAGCAAGAAGGAAACGAATATATAGCGACGAGAAGTACGGAATAAAAGCCTTAAAGTTACCAACCCAATTTTGAGATATCTGCCACCCTCATCAGATCAGATTACGTGGAAAGCATCATGACTGAATCGACGGGTAAGTTCGAATCAAGGGACAAAGCATTAAATGTAAAAGACAGGCATGCATGGTTAGGTTTGTCAGAAGCAAGTGGGGAGTGAAGACAAAGTAAGAGGCTAGCCTTGAAGAACTGGCGAGCCACCTTGCTCGATTCCAACATCGAAGCTATGACGCATGACCGGACAAGAGAAACAACGACCTCGAGGAAAAATACCCAAATACTAGCAGGCACCCGTACGAAGGGATGTAATTTAGATAAGATTGCCACTTAGTAAGGCACATCTAGTAAGATGTTTTATGTAATAGCAAAGTCTGATATATAAGCATTTTGTCTATAAATATTAAGGATATCTTAGAGGAAACCATGTAGGTTTTGAGTGAGTAAGAGCTAGGCTAGGTTTTATTGAGAGTTGTAAAGTATTTATATTCCTTATTGTAATAAGTTCTTCACCATTGATAAAGTCTTTAGATTCAAAGTGGACATAGGTAATAATATCGGACCATGATAACTCTCAGATTTTATTTATTTACTTGTGAGTTCTTAGTATTAACTTAGAGTAGCTTTTACATCTTGATTCTTATGATTTCGTCATACGGTTCAGATCTATGTTATTGTATAACTAGAAAAATAGCTATTACAATTTAGCATTAGAAATAGTTGGATCTTGCAATTTGTGGTTGATGGTTTTTGTTTTCCTCATCGTTGTCTCATGGTTTTTCTACTTTGCTACTATGTTTATTCTTTATCTTTTTCATACATTTGTGGGTTAACCAATGAGATATAATTTATTCCTTGGGTTTGTCTGATGTTTTTACTTCTTTTTTTTTCATTGTTGGGTTTCTCAACCTACTCTCGTTTATGGATTCCAAGAAAACCCTAGAAACTTGCAACGAGTTAGCTCTCCTCTATAGTAGATCTTGAGAACAACACCATATCCATGATACGCTTGCAAAAGTTCGACGAACACTTTGTTTTCTTCTGATTTTCCTAGAAGTAATGGCAAAGGAAGTAAGAGTTTCTTGATACTTCGATGAAAAGTTCAAATCTATCGAGAAACCAGTTCAGTTGCAACAAATTCTCAATTGTTGATAAAGAATATTGAACAGAAAACCCTTAAAGAAAGGAGATGGTAGTCATCCAAAAAACTCAATCTCATCTCAAAAAAGGGGACCACTGAAGACAGTATTACTGAAGTCAGAAAAAAATTCCCTTATATAAAAAAAATATGTTTTGGGAATGTTTTCATTCTTCTGTGCTACGTCGGCAACGTAGTTACATTAAATGTTTCAAAGTCTTTTTGGATTCTTTTATAACTCCCAACTCAAAAAAGTGATTAAGTCTATTACGGAGACAAAATCAGCCTGGAGTCTGACAAACCAGATGAGGAAAAGAGCTGAGTTAGCCTTCAAATGTTAATCATTTGTCGGATCTAGGATAACGTGTACAAAAAGAGATAGATAGAGCACAAGAAAGTAAAATAGTCATTCTCTGTACGTAGGTGAAACACGCGATGAACCCAGAAGAAGTAGTAACAAACACGAAGACGTATAATCTAAAGCCAAAGAAAAAACACACGATATCTTGAAGATATAGTCGCAAAAGAGATACCCCGAGGATGGATGTATCAGCTCCAATGCGGATTCTGATACAGACAATGAAAGTAGGATGACATGGAGCAAAAGCAAGATAACAACAAAAATGAGAAAGGAGGGGACATCTCGGGAGAGACGACAGTAGATCTAATTAAACAGCAACGGAATCAATTCTGTGTAGACCTTGACGACAGAAGAGACGGGAAAATCCAAAATTTGCAGGACAAAAGGATACGCGATCTTGAAAAAAAAAGCAAAAGCCTAGAACTGGAGAATCGCTACATCAGGAGAAAAAGGCCTAGCAAAGAACATGTATACAACATCGAACATGACGAGTCCTGGGACCAAGAGCAAGCACGAGGAAAAAAGTACAGACATCAAGCATGCTAGGAAGAATCATTCGAGAAAGACGAAAACAAACGAAGGGAACAAGCGATGATGGATAAGATGGAGGCGATATATAAAGAGATGCGAGGATTCAAGAAGGGGAATCGACTCTCAGAATTTATGACAGAGACAGAACGAACGCCATTCATGAAAGAGATGATGCAAACACCATTTCTCCCCAAATGCTCAATGCCACAGTTTACTTCCATCTTTGACGGCATAAAAGTTCGCAAGCGTAAAACAAAGTTTTTCTGAACTCAAAATTTGTATTTGTTTTTACCATTTGAACATTTATTTCGCCTATGTTGTTGGATTGTTATCTTCGGTGACCAGATTACATATGAGGCCACTTTTTGCTGATTGCGTGAAAAACAATAATGAAACTGTTTATGTAAGTTAACAAAATACATAAACTCATAACCTCATAATGCTCTTGGATAATCACGATTTATGAGGTTATGAGTTTGTTCATATAAGATATGATGAACCTTAGTCCACAAGCAGATTGGTGGTTTTTCAGCACCACCAAGTGAACAAAATACAAAATTATTCTCATACATTAATTCACTTTCTATTATTATGCACTTGGGACCACGAACTCTCGCTTAAGATGATGATCTAGATATTTTCAGAAAATAATGAAACTGTTGAACTGCTTTAGGTTTTGAAGTATAAAAGATTTGTTTGCGTAGAGGTGTAAAGAAGATATAATTTTTAATGAGAATGAAAATAAATGTATATACCAGATTCAATCCGTTGAACGACGAAGAGACTGCTTCGCAACTGAGCGTTGCCGCTCATGAACAATACCATGATCGATCGAAAATAATTTTTATCGTGGGATAATATGATGCTAGGCGTTATAAACATTGTCATGATGGACAAATGCTAAAAATCAATAAATTTTATTTTATTATAATGAAAGCTAATTTTTTAGGGGGGAAGCTAAAATTGTTCGACTACGGTATATCTGTTGACTAACATCGTCTTTCCCCTAACAAAACACCGAAGTTTACCATTCTATCCTCAACTTAACCTAATCCTATAATTGATTATGATTAACTATGATCGACCCTAAACCATTTTCATGATTAAACCCTATGTTTCTTTCATGCACGGGTATGTATTTCAATTCTTTCAGGAGTTTGCTCTTCGTGTTTTTTAGCCAGTATCGCTTCATGAAGAAGCATGATCATATGATAGTATGAGCATAAAAATATGTTTGGGAGGCAATTGCGTCTGTGTGCAAAGTAAATCATGAGTGGATTAAAGTAATTGACCACTAACCTCGTCTATAACAACATATTCCCAACTATATTTCTTCAAAAATCTAACATCATTCATTGCAATCTCGTATGAAGTGATTAAAGTGGGGCAGTTAAGATCAATCGTATTAGGTATTTGCTTTCGCCTTATCTGGTACCTAGATTTCGCATCTGCATGATATGAAACAGTTAATGAACATCGCTATAACGGATCTGTTAGAGCACTGCTCGGTTGAAATCGCATGCGTTGCTATCCCAAGCATGTTTGTCAATGTTTGTGATCAAAACTATAAGTCTTGATTTCTAGTCTACTTATAAATGTCTCGGACTAGGACATAGATTGTGTAGTTGAGCCTTAGACTTCACGGCATTCATCATTTGAAGACGAAGAACTACTAAGGAGAGCTTGTGGAACTTCATCAACAAAAGGTATGTGGAGACTGAAACTCATCTATCACTTGGAAAGTCTATTTCTACTCTATCTCCTATATTGAGACATAAGTCGTGTTACGATATAGTTTTCTATTATACACATTTGAGATTTCGAGCTGAGTTTAACTCGCTTACATATTTCTCGAAATATGTGTTGGCAAGCTTTCGCTTAGACCAAGTTCATCTTATATTCTTGACGCAAGTCAAAAGATGATCATGTGAAAATTGTCGAGTAACATATTACATGGTTTTTGTGATACAATCATTTGGTGTAGACTGGGAATGTTTCGTTATGATTATTTCAATAACTTGAAAATTGCTTTGATGCTAATAGTGTGTGAAAACGGCTATTGTCATCCTCTAAGAAAGTTTCAATGATTGAAATAAGAGTTTAGAACACTTAACCAATTATTGGATATGACATGTTGTGTACTCTTGCACATATGTAATCCATGTCCGGGAACCATAGTATGCGTACCTGTACACGTACCTGTTGGCTTGAGAAATCCGGGAACCTAAGTATGCGCACCCGTTCGCGTACTGGCGTAAGGTTCATGTCCGAATATTTTTGCTGGGATTGGAAGTACGCGTACCCATTTGCGTACTGGCGAAACCCAATCTTGGTCCGGGTATTTCAAGTATGCGTACCCGTTTGCATACTTGAAGGTTAAAGTTCTAAAATCGGTTGTGTACATGAACTTACACATTTATATAATAAAGAATGCAATCTTTGTAAACCGTGGCTATAATGTTCATGAATTGATTCGAGTGAATCAAACCGATTTTTCTTCAATTGTGTTCTTATATACTTCTATGAGAATATAGCAATTGAACAACTCTTTAACTAGTTTCATTTGAGTCATTTGAACTAGTTATGGTTAAGAAGAACAAGGTTGACATGAGAGTGATCATATGGCTAACCTCGGTTAACTATTGTTGAGCCAACATGGTGTACACGTTTAGGTACGGTTACATAAACCTAAATGAGGGTACATTTCATTTGTGTGTAACAAGCTAAGTTCGATCTAACGGTTGAAAGATATTAGCTTGGTGGAATCAGGTTTTTCATCTAACGATGAATATTGAATGCTTTGTTACCAAGGTAACTTAGATTGCAAAACCTGATTTGAAAACTATATAAAGGAAAACTCTAGCAACTGGGAAACCTAATCCCCACACTTCTGTGTGCTAATAGTTGCATAGCTAGAGTCAATTCTCCTTTAACCTTAGGTTTCTCACGAGACCCCATAGGTTAACGACTTAAAGACTTCATTGGGATTATGAAGCCAGACCCAACTATTTTCTCTGTAGTTACGTGATCTGATCTTGCTGTTTCTATCGTGTGTGAGTGAAATCGTAAGATTGGCTTGAGATTTATATCTCTGATAGGCAAGATAGAAAAGTAATCACAAACACCTTCGTCTCATCGTTTGTGATTCCACAATATATTGTTTCGTTAATCGATTAAGATTATTGTGAGGTGATTGATAATACTAGGCCGTTCTTCGGGAATATAAGACCGGTTTATCAATTGGTTCCTGTTCACCTTGATTTATCAAAAGACGGAACAAAAACTCATAGGTATTTCTGTGGGGGATAAATTTATCTATTCCAATAGACTTTTCTGTGTGAGACAGATTTGTTTATCAAGTCTACAACTTTGGGTCGTAGCAACTCTTGGTTGTGGGTGGGATCAGCTAAGGGAATCAAGTGCGTAGTATCCTGCTGGGATCAGAGACGTAAGGAACACAACTGTACCTTGAATCAGTGTGAGATTGATTAGGGTTCAACTACAGTCCATTCCGAAGTTCATTGGTAGTAGGCTAGTGTCTGTAGCGGCTTAATACAGTGTGGTGTTTAAAGATGGACTAGGTCCCGGGGTTTTTCTGCATTTGCGGTTTTCCTCGTTAACAAAATTCTGGTGTCTGTGTTATTTCTTTTTCGCATTATATTTTGTTATATAATTGAAATATCACAGGTTGTGCGTTGTATCGATCAATCAGGAAATCCAACCTTTGGTTGTTGATTGAAATTGATTGATCCTTGAACATTGGTCTTTGGTACCGTTCAAATTACTTCTCTTATATTCAATCGATCTTGCAAATTTCTATTTGCTGATTGCAGATTGAATTAAGAGTTAGAGATATAAACTTTTGGATAGAGTCTGACTGTCTAGTTGATTTTCTAGAAAGTATATTGGAGTAAGTCCTCTCAGATTGCCAAATGAATTGTTAGGTGTGGTTGTTAGACCCCCGCATTTTCAGGATCTTAATGGATATATAAAAACTAGGGTGGTAATGATACTGGTAAAACTGGGCTGAATAACCTTATCTTAAGTTGTAATACCTTATTTGGTGGTTGATGTTGGCAATCTGACATGTTGTGCAAAAATTCACCCAGGACATTCTGTGAACCATTTTGTCAAACACCCATCGTGCATACATACAAAAGTTTACATACATATCAATGAACTTCTAAAAACTAAACTTTTCTTCAAACGAGTAATATCAGAAAGAGCTCTTTTAGCTAAAGAAGATGAGCTACAGAGCAAATACATAGAGTTATAATAAAATAATTTATAAAAAAAGCTATAGAACAGATAAAAAGAGATAGAACATGAGAAGAATTCGTTGATTAAATAAACTAAAATTTAAGCAATCACAAAACATGAGAAGAATTGAAGAAAGAAGATCCAAAAGTTTTCTGTTTCCTCTTTGTGTGAAATGAATTTTTCGTCGGCTATTACTTTTTTTTTAATAAGAAATAGATTACTATTGGATAATCAAAAAGAGGGGGTCTAACAACCACATCCAATGTTTCATTTCGGCAATCTGTATGGACTAACTCCAATATATTTCCAAGAGAATCAACTAGACATTCACTCAATCAAGGAAAATACATCCAAGAGTTATATCTCTATTTCTCAATGTAATCAGCAAATCAAACAGATAGAAATCCGCGAGCCTGATTATTATGAGAAACAACTTGAAGGGTACCAAAGTCCAATGTTCAAGGGTCAATCAATTTATATCAACAACCAAGGGTTGGATTATCTAATTGATTGAACTACGCACAACCTGTGATATTTCAATTATATAAACAAATATAATGCAGAAAAGAAATAACACATACACCATAAATTTTGTTAACGAGGAAACCGCAAATGAAGAAAAACCCCGGGACCTAGTCCATATTCGAAAAACACACTGTATTAAGCCGCAACATACTCCAGCCTACTACAAGTTAACTTCGGACTGGAATGTAGTTGATCCCTAACCAATCTCACACTGATTAAGGTACAGTCGCGTTCCTTACGCCTCTGAATCCAAGCAGGATTCTACACACTTGATTCCCTTAGCTGATCTCACCCACAACTAAGAGTTGCTATGACCCAAAGTTGAAGACTTGATAAACAAATCTGTCTCACACATAAAAGTCTATTGAATAGATAAATCTCTCTCCCACAGAAATACCTACGAGTTTTAGTTCCATCTTTTGATAAATCAAGGTGAACAGGAACCAATTGCTACACCTGACTTATATTCCCGAAGAACATCCTAGTAATATCAATCACCTCACAATAACTTAACCATATGGTAGCGGAACAAGATATTGTGGAATCACAAAGAATGATACGAAGAGATTTGTGATTACTTTTTATCTTACCTATCGGAGATTAAATCTCGAGCAAATCTTAGAGGAGATAGTACTCAATACGATAGAACAAAGTAAGATCAGAATACGCAACTACAGAGAAAATAGTTGGGTATGGCTTCAGAATCTCAATGAAGTCGTTAAGTCGTTAACCTATAATGGTTTTAGAAAAACCTAGGTTAAAGGAGAATCAACTCTAGTCGCAACTAGTATCACACATGAGGTGTGGGGATTAGGTTTCCCAGTTGTTATAGTTCTCCCTTATATAGAATTAAAATCAGTGTTTGCAATCAATATTACCTTGTTAACAAAGCATTCAATATTCACCGTTAGATGAAAACCTGATTAGATTCAAACTAATATCTTTCAACCGTTAGATTGACTTAGCTTGTTATACACAAATGAAATGTACCTTCATTTAGATATGGGTAACCGTACCTAAACGTGTACACTTAGTTGGCTCAACAATAGTTAACCGAAGTTAGCCATATGAACACTTTCATATCAACCTTGTCATCTTAATCACAACTAGTTCAAATGACTCAAATGAAACTAGTTATAGAGTTGTTCAATTATTTATATTCTCATTGAAGTATACAAGACACAATTGAAGCAAAATCATTTTGATTCACTCGAATCAATTCATGAACATTATAGCCATGGTTTGCAAAGATTGCATTCCTTATTATATAAATATATTTGTTCATGAGTATGTAAACATACATAACCGCTTTTAGAACTTAACCCACTCAAGTATGCAAACGGGTACGTATACCTAAGTTCCCGGACTTGGTCTTGTTCGCCAGTATTCAAACGGGTATGCATACTGTCGTTCATGACCGAACTCAGTTGAAATCAGTACGCTTCCCGAGTACGCATATTATAGTTCCCGAACTTCAACTGTTGAATCAGTACGCATATGGGTATGCATACTAAATTCGCGGACTTGGAATACACTTGCAACAGTTAGCATACAAGTACGCATATTGTGCTATATATAATCAATGGTTAATTATTCTAAACTCACATTTTAATCATTGAAACATTCTTAGAAGACGAGAATAGCTGTCTCACACAAACTATTAGCTTCAAAGCAATTTTCCAGTGATCAAATGATCAATACGAAACATTTTGAGCCTACATCGAATGACTGTCTCACACAAATCATATAAGATGTTACCAGGCGATTTTTACATGATCATCTTTTGACTTTCGTCAAGAATAAAAGATGAACTTGGTTAAAGAGAAAGCTTACCAACACATATTTCGAGAAATATGTAAGCGAGTTAAACTCAGCTCGAAATATCAAATGTGTATAAATAAAGTGTTCAGCATCATAGTTTTTGAAGATCCGTAGTTATAACAATATATAAAAACAAGATGTTTTTGTATTGTTATGCAGTGTCATAGTATTCTTACATAGCATCAAAGTTCAATTGTATCACAACTTTGACAATAATACTATGGTGATATGTATCACTTCCCCTTAGTCAATACTTTATCTCACAATGAAAACCACTCCCCCTTATATCATGATCCGTAAAGTATTTGTAGTCTGAACTACACAATAATTCTCCCCCTTTTTGTCAATATAAATTGGCAAAGGTACGAAAACTAGTGGGATCATAATGAAATTCTCATAGAGATACTTCATGACTAAAAGAGAACATATCAACTTTGTTTCGATGATTTCACATAGTCGAAACTTATTGTATTCATCAAGGAGTTTATAAAGATACAAGATAACTCCTACAATATTCCATAGCCGCACTCCCCACAAAGATTTGTCAATTAAGCACAAGTTCAATTAAGAACTTTCCCCCATAAAATGTCATTCCCGAAAGAACAACAAGAGCAACCTTACTTTTACAAGAAAAGAAAGATTTATTTGGACATTAAAAAATCACATGAAACATGAATTTGTATCCAGAAAACTCAATTAAATTAACCACAAAGGAATCTCAATGATTAATTTAATCGGAAATGCTTAACATAAGCCATACAGTACTTTCACATAGAAGTGGATCATAAAAAGATCAATACTGCGGAATATTCAAAGATTCATTCTATTTTTCATCAATATTTGCATAATGATACCATAGACTTAATCTTTGACATCAAAAGTTCATTATATTTTCCATCAATATTTGCATAATGAAATAATAGTCTTAACTTTTGACATATATGTGACAATCATAGTTCACGGACGTAAACACACATATCCCATAATATTATTTGCAATATATAAAACCAATAAAGATTAATACTGCAAAATCAGCTTCCAAATAAACTTCAGAATTTAAATAAATAAATCTAAAAACATTGCAAGATGAAAATTGTTGGAAATAGCTATGTGAAATCACAATATAGGCTACTCCAAACCCTAGTTATCCTTCTTAAAACACAAGAATAAATTCTCATAAGAAGTTTCCTAGACATTAAGAAAATCAAGTTTCTTTGATAACTTCATACCTTTGAAAGGCTTCATCATAAAAGGTATCACTGATATCCTTGATTCTTTTGACCGTAGAGACTCCATGTTCGTGAGTTAGAACATTAACTTTTCGATCAACAATGTGGGCAAGCTTCCTAGCTTTGATGCAGTCCACGATGAGTTTCTTCTGATTCCTGATCAAGATCTTTTGATTTTCAAGGATTTTGGTCTGACCATCAATAAGCTGATTGAGTCATTCTAAAAAAGAATTAAATTCTTGACAGATTCACCAATCCAAGAGTTGTACTCTTTCCTTGCAATCATCTTTTTCAAGACAAGTTCTTAAACTGAATCGCATCCTTTAATGTCTTCTTCCATCTCAAGATTCACCACTTCCTGAGGTCTTAAGGAGTTCTCCATTTTTTTTATTAGGGAAGGAAAAACAATATAAAATATATATGTTTACGAACAAGAGAAGGACACCCTTGTTATGAAACCCTATAAACTCCCAAGCATAAGACACGGACGTTCGTGGACTATTTAAGGAAGGTTAATGGATCAGAAGGGATCCAATAATAAGGAAATACACTCTGTTTTCAGATATCTCAAATTTTCATAGCTCAAATGATAAAAGGTTTACTTTAAATCAGAGCATATGAAAAAAAGATACAAAAGTTACTAGGAGTCAAGATATGACTCAACATTCACAAAGAAAACAATTATTTCAAACTCAAGACAAATGGTAATCTACAGTAAACTTGAGCATCTCACAAATATCATCCTTGTAACTCTCAAGTTAGATGCAAGGATGAAATTACCTAGAGCTAGGTAGCAAGGTGAGATGTAATCCCACCATGAATGTTGAGAGATGAGTTGTAAATACCATCTGAATGTTTGAGCCTTGTATTCCTTACCTTCCTTCGGTTATTTCTTACTCCAGAGAAATAAGACATAAACCTTTTTGAATATCCATCAGAAGGATTTTTATGATGACTAAATCTAGGACCTCTAGAGATTGGTTCCAGAGGTCAGAATTAAGAAAATTCCATCTCCTAGACTTAGGTCTACCAGACTTATTCTCATTAGCACTGGGAATGTGTACATTTGTAGCGCACAAATTAGCACCATTAAGAGGGGCACGATTCCTAGAGGGGTGACTTTGGAAACCTTGTGCATGAGAATTCTGGTTTTATGTAGGAATGAAATCCATTATAGATATCGTCAGACAATTTACTCCGTCGACAGCAAAAAGAAGTACATTTTGAAGCTCCGAAATCTGTTTCTTTCTAGCAAAACAATGTGAATCATAATGATTTCTTTTCCCACAAAAAGAACAGGTCCGTGAAAGAAAAACATAGGAAGGAACCTGTTTTAAACTAGTAGCCCTATTAGAAGACTTGTTGATGGGAAAAACGATTTGCTGTTTTTTTAGGAAAGTGAAGAGACGACCGTGCGGACGAGACCCCTCAACCGAGCAAACTGCTTAACCTCAAACAGATGCACTGCACGGGAGTGCTTTGAGTTCGAGAGATCAATCTTTAGGACTTCGTCCTAAACCAAGTCAATGGCCGTTCAAGAGTCAATTCGGTCACAAATAGGGAGATGAGTTGATATGTATGAGGGAAGCTGAGAATTATGGTATCAATGATGATCAAGGATTGTGAGTGTGTTGAAGGTTTCTGCAAATATATGAACTGTCGATTTCTGTAAATAAGTTTCGATCGAGAGAATTGTTCTTTTCAGTCATCGATTTTTTGACTTATTTATATTGTCAGAATGGTAAACACTTTGATCCCAGTAAGTGTGACGGTTTCTTGAGTGAAAGAATGGGAAAGTGGGAAATCATGTGTTAACCAGTTCCAGTCGTGCGAAGACTTGGTTGATCGTCGACCCACTACTTTTCAAACTCCCTCAACCGCTTGCACAACTTACTCACGTTTCTCATCGTGGATAAACACACGTGCCATAGGCCGCCAGACCAAAACCCTAATTAATATCCCCCATGTGACGTGATTGATGTCTCACGAACGTGGAGTCTGCAAGGCAAACGTGTATTTGATTAGTCAGTCGTTGACTTGATTAGACGATGGGTCTAGGTTTTGTTGAATCGAGCATGATTGACGAATGCTCGGCGATTCATGGATTGAACATGTCTGTTATATTTCTTGAGTCAACATGTTGATAGTTTGAGCAAATATTGCTCGTATGATAAATCGTTTAATATTGATAGTTGGATCAATATTACTACTCTGAGCAACGTTGCTCGCGTCTGAGTAAAATTATTGAATATTGATGGTTAAATCAATATTCCTCGTTTGATCAAATGTTACTCGTCTGAGCGAATATTGCTCGTTTGATGAATTATGGGTAGCATGACCAAATAAAATATTAATTAAAATATTGGTAGCTGGACCGAATATTATATAATTAATTAAGATGTTGATTGCTGGATCAACATAAAATTATTAGTGTTTAAATTTGCTCAAAATTATGATTTGCAGTTCGAAACCCTAATTTTGATCGACTGCTAATCAGTTGGTGATTTGTTGAAAATCAATCACTGAGCGAAGGAGGGATCGGTTACATGGTATGATGGACGACCATGTAGTGCCCAGGTGCTCGTGTGAGCATGCACCAAAGTCCTTTGTTGACCAGTTGGTGAGAGATGATTAAATGCTGATTTAATCATTTATTAAAATAGTGCTCGTCTGAGCATTAAGTAATACAACCTAATTATGGAGAAGTGAGGGACCGGCTCCTTGCAAGACTTAGGGCCGGCCTTGGTCGGTCAAGGAAGCATGCCCGTGTCACCATAATGTCCATGTCTCAGTCCTGAGAGTTTTGGTATTTTCTGGTGTGCGTTTGAGCAATATTTTGGATTTTCAGAAGAGTTCGATCTTTGACTGAAATTCTTGATTTTGCTCGAATGAGCAAGTAAAACTTTGCCCATTTGATCAATACTTTGAGAATATTAAAATAATAATATTTTAATATTTTTCGTGAGTAGCCTAGTCGGTCATGTGACCATTTGACTTTTTGGCTTTTTCACCGTTTGAGCAATATTCGAGAAAATATGGAAAAACCAGGGTTTTTGCTCAAACGGAGGAGTTTCATGAGATGAGGGAAATAATAATTATGAAAACAAGGGATTTCCATGTGTGGGACCGGCCATGGCTAGGGCATGGTCGGCCGGCTAGATAGGCCGGTCCCGTGACACCTTCCCCTATTTTTATTATTTTTCATCGAATGAAAATATGGAGAAACCGTGAGTTTTGCTCAAACAAGGAAAGTTACTCGAATGAAGGAGTCTTCATGAGATCATGAAATAATAAAATAAGAAAATAAATAAAGGAAGAGGCGTGGGGGACCGGCCACGGCGGCATGACCGGCCGGTGGGCCCGGTCCTAGGCACCTCTTTTATTTTATTTTTATTTTTCTCTTTCTCCTATTTTGCGTGGGTTTCCTCGTTTGTCCATATTTTTGAATGCTCATTCATGAATTTGGGTGCTCGTTCATGAATCATCGTTGAGTACACTGCACTATTTTCTTGGGGCTTACTCTGTGATAGTCTAGACGCCCGATTGTTGAATATTTATTACTAATTCATGAAATTCAGCTGAGAAAGATTCATGAAACGGAGTAATTAAATGAATTGAGTGTCTATTACTAATCCATGGAATTCAGCTGGGGAATTCAAGGAACGGAGTAATGAGATAAAGTGTTTATCTATTACTAATCCATGAAATCTAGCCGGGGATAGCCATGGAACGGAGTAATGAGATATAATAGATTATTTTCTAGGAATTCAGTTGGCGAATGACACTAGAGTTAATCCATGTGCAGAATCGAGATATGAGATAGTTGAAGCATCATATTCGTTCTGAGGGGTGTATATTCAAGGAACAATAAACGGCGTGACGTCCTGAAGGCGTCCAGCTCTCTAACAAACAATTATGTCTAGAGAACCGCCCAATCATCAAGATTCTATACACGGTCTCTCTACATAGTCAGGGAACAATATGCAGCGTGACATCCTGAAGACGTTCATCTCTCTAACAAACAATTATGTCTAGAGAACCGCCCAATCATTAAGATTCTATGTAGAGGTGGGTCTCTCTATGTAGTCAGGGAACAATGAACGACATGACGTCCTGAAGGCGTTCATCTCTCTAACAAACAATTATGTCTAGAGAACCGCCCAATCATTAAGATTCTACATAGAGGTGATGATGAAATGTGTGAAGCATCGAACGCTCAGCCGAGGAGGCCTTTCGAGAAACATATTCATCATAGCTCTCTGAGAGGAACGCTCACTCAGTCAGAGATTGTGAAAAGGTTCACGGATCGTAAAATATGAATCGTCACATGCGTTCCTGAAGTCGGGTCAGAAACATGCAGTATCATGATTTTACAATTTTGACCTTTGTCGAAAATCCACCATCAACAAGACTGCAAGTCATGTGAACATTTCTTAGCAGATGCTTCCTTTGGAGTATTTTTCTTCATGTACTGTAATCCCATATGAGAATTAGAGATTGTCACAGAAGAGGGTTTACTCATTAAAAAAGAGTTCTCCCTTTCCAAGGATTTTCACTATTCCTAGGCTAAAAGAAGAGATGCAACCAGTTTTTCTTTTTCAACACAAATGTTGTTCAGATCTGATAAATGAGTCTCGATCAAACGTTTTTCTCTAATTGAATCTTCTTTAAAAATATATTAAAGAACACTAATCTTTCCACGTTGTAGGGTAGTTTCTTGAACAAGGTTTTCGATATTGTTAGAGAAGGACTCAACGATATTGTAGAGTTCCCGTTCTCGATTAAAAGACTTCTCAAGTTCATCAATGAGCTGAGCATGTTTTTCTTCAAGGGATTTTATTTTAGAATCTTGAATATCAATAATCTCAGTAGATTTTTTTAAGGTTCTGGTGAGTTCCATTTCAGCTTCTGACATAGTGTCAAATGACACATCAGAGGGAATGCTATTAGAATCTGATAGAAAAAAAATTCTACCTCGGGATTCGGAAGAATCAGCCAAGGAGTTATCCTTTGAGGTAAGCCCAATACATTTGACATAATCAAAAACTTTGGAAGACATTTTTGTATGCATAAGAATGAGACAATCTTTTATCCACAGAGTTATATTGCTACAAACACAGACTTATGAGGTCTTAAACGTGTTTGCCTGCTCTGATACCAATTGAAAAAGCAGGGGTATAACAACCACACCCAATGTTTCGTTTCGGCAATCTGTATGGACTAACTCCAATATATTTCCAAGAGAATCAACTAGACAGTCAGACTCAATCAAGGAAAATACATCCAAGAGTTATATCTCTGTTTCTCAATGTAATTAGTAAATCAAACAGATAGAAATCCGCGAGCCTGATTATTATGAGAAACAACTTGAACGGTACCTAAGTCTAATGTTCAAGTGTCAATCAATTTATATCAACAACCAAAGGTTGGATTATCTAATTGATTGAACTACCCACAACCTGTGATATTTCAATTATATAAAAAAATATAATGCGGAAAAGAAATAACACAAACACTAGAAATTTTGTTAACGAGGAAACCGCAAATGCAGAAAAACCCCGAGACCTAGTCCATATTTGAACACCACACTGTATTAAGCCGCTACAAACTCTAGCCTACTACAAGTTAACTTCGGACTGGAATGTAGTTGAGCCCTAACTAATCTCACACTGATTAAGGTACAGTCACGTTCCTTACGACTCTGAATCCCAGCAGGACTCTACGCACTTGATTCCCTTAGCTGATCTCACCCACAACTAAGGGTTGCTACGACCCAAAGTCGAAGAATTGATAAAAAAATCTGTTTCACACAGAAAAGTCTATTAAATAGATAAATCTGTCTCCCACAGAAATACCTACGAGTTTTTATTCCGTCTTTTGATAAATTAAGGTGAACAGGAACCAATTGATACACCTGACTTATATTCCCGAAGAACATCTTAGTAATATCAATCACCTAACAAAAACTTAACTGTATGGTAGCGGAACAAGATATTGTGGAATCACAAATAATGAGGCGAAGAGCTTTGTGATTACTTTTTATCTTACCTATCGGAGATTAAATCTCGAGCAAATCTTAGAGAAGGTAGTAATCAATATGATAGAACAAAGTAAGATCAGAACACGCAACTCAAAGAAAATAGTTGGGTCTGGCTTCAGAATCCCAATGAAGTCGTTAAGTCGTTAACCTATAATGGTTTTATAAAAACCTAGGTTAGAGGAGAATTGACTCTAGTCGCAACTAGTATCACATAGAAGGTGTGTGGATTAGGTTTCCCAGTTGCTAGAGTTCTCCCTTATATAGTCTTCAAATAAGGGTTAGGTTTCCCAGTTGCTAGAGTTCTCCCTTATATAGTCTTCAAATAAGGGTTTGCAATCAATGTTACCTTGGTAACAAAGCATTCAATATTCACCGTTAGATGAAAACCTGATTAGATTCAAGCTAATATCTTTCAACTATTAGATTTGCTTAGCTTCTTATGCACAAATGAAATGTACCTTCATTTAGATATGGGTAATCGTACCTAAACGTGTACACTTAGTTTGCTCAACAATAGTTAACCGAAGTTAGCCATATGAACACTTTCATATCAACCTTTTTCATCTTAATCACAACTAGTTCAAATGACTCAAATGAAACTAGTTATAGAGTTGTTCAATTTTTTATATTCTTATAGAAGTATACAAGACACAATTGAAGCAAAATCGGTTTTGATTCAGTCGAATCAATTCATGAACATCGTAGCCATGGTTTACAAAGATTGCATTCCTTATTATATAAATGTATTTGTTCATGAGTATGTAAACATACATAACCGATTTTAGAACTTAACCCACTCAAGCATGCAAACGGGTACGCATACCTAAGTTCCCGGGCTTGGTCTTGTTCGCCAGTATTCAAACGGGTATGCATATTGTCGTTCATGACCGAACTCAGTTGAAATCAGTACGCATACTATAGTTCCCGGACTTCAACTATTGAATCAGTACGCATACGGGTATGCATACTAAATTTGCGGACTTGGAATACACTTGCAATAGTTAGCATACAAGTACGCATACTATGCTATATCCAATCAATGGTTAATTGTTCTAAACTCCCATTTTAATCATTGTAACATTCTTTGAAGACGAGAATAGTTGTCTCACACAAACTATTAGCTTCAAAGCAATTTTCAAGTGATCAAACGATCAATACAAAACATTCCGAGTCTACATCAAATGACTGTCTCACACAAATCATATAAGATGTTACCAGGCAATTTTCACATGATCATCTTTTGACTTTCGTCAAGAATAAAAGATGAACTTGGTTAATGCGAAAGCTTTCCAATACATATTTCGAGAAATATGTAAGCGATTTAAACTCATCTCGAAATATCAAATGTGTACAAAGTAAAGTCTATATAGCTATACGACTTTTGTCTCAATAGGAGATAGAATATAAATAGACTTCTGACTGATAGATGAGTTCAAGTCTCCACATACCTTTTGTTGATGAAGTTCCACAAGCTCCCCTTAGTAGTTCTTCGTCTTCAATCGATGAACGCCGTGAAGTCTAATGCTCAACTACACATTCTATCTTAATCCGAGACATAGCTATAAGTAGACTAGAAATCAAGACTTATAGTTTTGACAAATAAACTTGACAAACAAGCTTGAGATAGCAACGCTTGCGAGTTCGACCGAGCAGTGCTCTAACAGATAGCTTATACCAAAACATCAAGTTCCTCTTTAATGTGAGATTCTAATCAGTTTGGGAAATCTAATGACCAAGACTCACTTAAACTAGATGATCTAGCTCTCTCTGCTAAACAATTAGCAACCTCATTTGACTCTTTGTGCACAAAAGTGCATTTCCATGACTGAAAGCTTGATAACATGACTCTACAATCACTTATAATATTTTTATTTGTCCATCTAACAGATCCAACTTTCCCATTTATTGCATTTAAAACATTCTGACAATCCCCTTTTTGTGTAGGCTTTGTATTGCAATTCTCCGCGTCATTTTTATCGCATCCAAAGTTGTTAGTACTTCAGCCTGCTCCTCACTGTTATATTTGAGAAAAAATGCATCAAAATTAATTTTCTGATATCCTGTCTCTGGTAAACTCCAAAAAGTATAAGTCCTTGTTCGTCTAGTCCTTACAGTCAGTTGGATATGGGTTTGGTCAGAGAGTAATCTGGTAATATAAAATAATTTGTTTTGTTTTTTTTTTGATAACAGAAATGTAAAAAATAAAAAACTGACTAACCGACTCTAGATATTCTCGGGTAAGAAATACCCAGAATACTATCAACAAGTTTATTGACTATAACTTCTGGTGGACTATCGAACCAGACACCCTCCAACAGCCTATCAGACGCCTTCTTCGACAAAGTATCAGCCACAAAATTAACCTCTCTATGGTATTGTTCAAAGAAAATGTCTTCAAACTTCAGCTTCATTTCTTCACTATCATGTATAAAACCCCTGAGATGCCACATAATAGAGACTTCTCCTTTACAAAGTTGAACAACAAACGTGGAATCGCACTCAACTTCCAAATTTCTGATTCCCAGCTGGATTGAAATTTGAAGTCCATCCCTAACCTCCCAAATTTCTGCCATATTGCTCTCATTCTGGTTGATATGTTTTGCAAAGCCTGCCATGAAAGAGCCATCATCATCTGTAACCACACCTCCAATCCCTGCGGAAACAAAGTTAGAAGACGCACCATCCGTATTTAGCTTATAGTAATTATTCCTATGATGTTTCCACTTAACCAAAATCTCCTGCATACATTTTGAATGACCATCCATATGCATAACAGAAAAATTAAATTTTGTTTCTCTCCTTATTGCCAGGGCTAGAATTCTTAGAGGAACAAACCTTTCTTTTTCATGATTCCATCTATTTCTACCATTCCATATACACCATAGAACCTGTGGGATTATATAACTCCAACTAATTCCACCAATAGTTGTATCCATAGTACACAATTGCCTCAGAAAAGTGGTGTCATAATATCTAGAATAAAATTCTGCCATGTCATCATGCTTAACTTATTCCATATACGAGCTATTGTATTATAATTGAAAAACAAATAGTATACAATCTCAAAGTCATTTTGACAAAAGGAACAACTAGGATTAGTTAGGAGCAATTCCTTTCCTGTAAAGAGACTTGTTTAAATTTAGTTTGTTGTGGCATAGCTTGCACAAGATTTTTTTTATTTTTTGTGGGCATTTGATACCCCACAAATGCTTCCAGACCAAACTGATATTATGAGTACCAAGTTTCCTGGAGATAAGAAAATTATACGCCTCTATAACACTTACTCTACCATCATTCCCATGACTTCACACAACAATATCAACACTATTATCATCAATATTGACAGGAATAAAAAGAATTTTATTTACCACATCCACAGGAATATGATTACTAACAACAGAGATTCCACTGTTTGGTAACGGGTCAATGACATCCTTAACTCTATGGCTAGTCAAATTCTCATGTTCTAAATCAGTAACTGCAGACAGAGGTAAATCTGAAACCCAGGGCTCATTCCATAAATCCACCTTACTGCCATCACCTATACACCTTCTAAGACTACCCTCTAATAGCATCCTTCCCTTTCACCAAGCTTCTCCAACTACTTGAACAACCATTCCTAACCTTACTAGATCATAAGTCATCATCTTTATAGTGTTTTTCCTTGAGAAACATAGCTATATTAGAGTTGGGGTTCTCACTTATTCTTCAAGCCATCTTAGCTAATAGAGCTAGGTTGTTAAGATCCATGTCTCTCAAACCTACCCACCCCACACCCCACAACCCCCATACACCCCACCACCATAAGTCACAGGGCTACAAACAGTTTTCCAATTAATGTTGAGCACTTTCCTAGAGCCTTTGTCCCCAACCAATTGAAAATTTATTTTGTATCTATCAATCTTACTAAGCAGACCTTTTGGCAACTTTGACATTGACATAAAATCATTTGAGACAGGATCAAGCTCGGATTTAATTAACACACTCCTACCAGCCATTTTTAGATTTTTGGATTTCCATCCAGCCATTCTATTACTAAGTTTTTCATGCAACTGAAAGAAAGTTTTCTCCGAAACTCTACCCCATTGTAAAGGAATGCCTAGATACTTACCTGAAGAAGTAGCCACCTGAACTTTGAGAGCCCTATTCATGCCCATCGTAAAGCTCCTACCAAGATTGCTAGAGGTAAGAAGAGTAGATTTAACATCACTAACAATGTACCCACACCACCTACTAAACTTGTCAAGAATAAGTTTCAGATTACAAACATTTTTATAATTCGCCTTTAGGAAAATATGTTGTCATCTGCATAAAAGGAATGAGTAATAATTGGAGCACCTCTAGCCATAGTAAACCCCTGCAAGTATTTGGAGTCAATGCCTTTTTGAATTAATCTGGAAAGACCTTCAAGACACAAAATAAAGATGAAAGGAGATAAAGGATCTCCTTGATGAATACCATTGGTAGGACAAAAATCCATGCTAGGAGCACCATTAATAAGAACTTGGAAAGACATAGTATTAATATACTTCACAATCAAGCTCACTACTTTCTCATTGAAAACAACACAATTTAGGATTTTAGCTATAAAAAGCCAACTAACCCTATCATATGCTTTATCAAAATCAAGTTTAAGAGCCATCCAACTTTTTTACTTCCTTTCTTAGCCTTAAAAGAACGAATAATTTCATTACAAATGATAGTAGAATCGAAAATAAACCTAACTTCAATGAAAGCATGGTGTTCACTATAAATGATTTTCTTCATAAGCGTCCTGATTCTAGCGGTCAAAATCTTTATAGTTTTCATTGTATTATTACAGAGGCTTATTGGCCTATACTCTTTAACACTAATAGGATTGTTATTCTTAGGCATCAAAGCTATAAAAGTTTTGTTCAACCTATGATCCAACATTCCATTAGTGAAAAAATCCTTAACCATCTTAATTATACTAGGGCCTACTTTATCCCAGTATTTATGAAAGAAAATCCCTTGTAGGCCATCTGGACCAGGGGCTTTCGGTACGCCGAGTTGACGCATAGCTTTTTTTATTTTCATAACAGAGATATTCTTAGTGATGCTGACATTCTCACTTTCAGACAAAATGCAAGGAAACAAAGACTCGATTTCATGATGGTCTAAACAAGTATTAGAGGAATTGAAAAGACTAGATAAAAGGCTAAAAATTTCAAGTTCAATATCTTCCTTGGTGTTTAGCCACTTACCATTTATGTCCTTTAGCATACAAATGGTCTTCCTTCTTCTTCTAACCAAATTAGAAGTATGAAAGAATTTGGTGTTTAAGTCACCCTCTTTAAGCCATTCAATCCTTGATTTTTGCTTCCATAGAACCTCCTCCATATGCAACAAACTTAAATACTCATACAAGCAAGTAATCATATGATTTTTAGCTTCCACGGTAAGAGAATTTTCAAATCCATTTTGAGCATGATTCAGATTAGCAAAAGCACAATCAATTTTGGTATACAAGTTACCAAACACATTCTTTTTCCAATTTTTAGCATTTTTGTTGAAACCTATCAACATTCTCAAAATAGTTTTGACTAACTATGACTAGACGAGTAGTTCCAACTTTCTTTTACAACATCCTGAAACCTAGAATCTTTAGTCCACATGGCCTCTAGCCTAAAATGTCTCCGTTTGAAGTTCTTTTTAGGTTCCGATCAATTAAAACCAATCTATGATCAGAATTAAAATAAGAGAGGTGAAACACCTGAGCATTTCGATAGTTTTTGCACCATTCATCATTTGCTAGAACCCGATCCAACCTTTCCTTGATGTTAGCAAATCCAACTCTCTTGTTATTCCACGTATACCTAGGCCATTAACTCCCAAATCAATCAATCAATCCACACTGGTCTGTAATATCTTTGAGCTCTTGCAACTGACTAGCAGACGGCTTTCTCCCACCATCTTTTTCATTCCTTGTTCCAATCGTGTTCAAGTCTCCCGTAACTATGTGTCCAGCCTGTCCAATTTCAGAAATGGCTCCGAGCTCCTCCCAAATTCTTTTTCTGTTTACCTTATTTGTACTCCCATATATTGTAGACATAATCCATGGGCTTTTAAACTTTATCGTAACAACAACATGGACATCCAACCTAGTTTTCCTAATGGCCTGAGTGGCCACCTCGTCTGGATCCCACAAGATGCACATACCCCCGGAGAAATCCTCGGGATCAACAACAATCGACTTAGTAAAACCTAAACGGCTAACAATACCTGCAGCTAGGGCTGTCAATGGGTACCCATTACCCGGATCCGGAACCGGACCCTGTAGAAATGGGTTCGGTTTCAGGTCCTAAAGTTGGACCCATTAACAACTATGGAACCGACGGGTAATGGGTACTCGGTTATTCTAACTTTTATTAATCTTTTTAGCAAAATTATAAGTATTTTGTTAGTTTTAGCTTAGATTTTTTTTTTTTCATTTTTCGTTTTTTTCTTACATTTAATCTTTATTTAATACATTAATGAAGAAACAATAATAAATTTTCGTAAAAAAAATTAAATTTAAGCCAAAAAGAGAATATATCAAGTTTTTGAAGTTTTTTTTTTATAGTTTTTTTGATACCCAATGGGTACCCAGGATTTTTAACGGGTCCGGTTCTCGGTCCACAAATTTAGGAACCGGACCCGACTTTTATAAATAGGGTACGAGTCCAATGATACCAGGGAGGACCCGGACCCATTGACAGCCCTACCTGCAGCATGAGGAGCAAGCACTCTAGTCTCAAGCAAAGCTACAATAGTTGGTTTATGTCTCTTGGTCCTCCGTAAAATTCAATTTCAGTAACGGTCTCCCCTATACACATCTCAATTATGTATTATTCCCTCCGTTTCAGAAAAATAGGTTTGTTTCCTTATTTGAAGGTTTCAGAAAAATAGGATTGTTTCCTTATTTGGAAAGTCAAATATAATTAATTTACTAATTTACCCATTTAGGGACCATTTTTCTTTTCCCTTTTCTCTCTTAATATGAAGAAGGGACCACTTCTCTCTCCATCTTCTCTCTAATGTCAAATCAATGGGGCCATGGACAAAGTAGAAAAAACTATGAAAAAATGGCTATAATGATTAGTTCTCTTAATCCTTATGCTAACCAAACAAGCCTATTTTTTAGAAACGGAGGAAGTAGTTTTTTCCTTAAAATACTTCCCCCTATACAACTTAGCATTCCCCGAAACAAAAATCATAAATATCTGGTGCACTTCGGACTTCGGAGCTCCCTGTGATAAGTACGGTTAAAATAAGAACCCTTCCCTTTCACTACGAAACAAAAACCAGCTATACCAAAATACCCAAATCAAATTTCTTCTTTTATCTACTGAAAATTCCTGCCCCCACGGAGATTAACGCCTTGGGAAAACCAGTTTATGCATTCCACGCACGAATCTACACTTCTCAAACCACTCCACCACTGAAACAGATTCCTGTCCAGCCTAACCAGCTGACATTCCCCATTCGTCCTCCAATCAGGGGCACATCAAAATTTGGTGGATCCGTCCAAGCTCAAATTCTTAAACTTGGGTTTGAGTTTTTCAGGGTTTCTTTGGTTCCTATGGATGCAAAACTCGGGTTTCTAAGTAGTGCTTTACAAGTGGTTGATGAAACTCCTGAAAGAAACAAACTTTCCAGTATGCGTTTTTGGAATGGTTTGATTAATAGGTGTTGTAGAGATGGTAATTTAAACAAGGCAAGTGGGATCTTTGAGGTAATGCCTATGAGGAATTCTAACTCTTGTAGCAGTTTGATGAATGGGTATTCGAGAATAGGAGAGAAAGAGAAGGCGAGATTGGTTTTGGGATTGTCACAGAGGAATGTGGGTTCTTGGACAACTATGGTTAATGGAATATCACAGAATGGTGACCATCAGCAATCTACAGATATGTTTTTTAGAATGTTGGATGCTGGTTCAAGACCTAATGATCAAGTTATTGTTTCTGATTTATCAGCGCGTGCGAGTATTGGGGCATTAGAAACTGGATTTTCCATCCATAATTATGCTAGTAACAATAGGTTCAAAGGGAGAAGACAAATAGGGGCAGAGTTGGTTGATATGTACGCTAAATGTGCCAAAATGTACTGTGCTGATAATATGGTTAGTGAGTCACAAGGAATAGCAGGTCAATCTGGTTTGGCAGCTCATGGATGTTCTGAACAAGCTCTTCAATGCTCTGAGATCACAAGGAAAGGTAAGAAACATTTATTTCTTGAATGTCATTGGTTTTTGTCAATCTTAACTAGGATATACACATTGGAAGTGAAGTATCCACATCATATATGAATTTAATGGATGAAAATCTCTTTTAGGTGAGAAAAAGCAGCTTCAAAATGAGGAAATAAATAAAATTTGTTCATCAAATGGGAATGTTACTGAAAGTGATGCAAGTTTCGCAAGAGAACCTATTGCTTTTGCTGATAAAAAGCTACTGGTTCTAGATCTCAATGGGTTGCTTGTTGACGTTGGGAAAAGATCATGTAAGAATCGATGATATTGTATTGTTAACTCTAAGATGTTTCTCTTGGTATTAAAGTTGAAGGGTCAATCTTCTTTCTTTTTGTTTTCTTTCCTTTTAACAGGTACTAAGAGACCCTATTGTGATGACTTCCTCAAATTCTGCTTTGAAAGATTTCATGTGGGTGTTTGGTCTTCAAGAACTAAGTATATACAAACTTCCAACCAACCTTGTTTATTCATGCCTTCGTTTGATCTCATTATTCCATCTGATTGCGATTAAGAAGTAGCTATACATGGTGGTCCGACATTAGATAACCTTTTATCTCCAACTCTTATTTTTGCAGGAAAAATGTGAATAAAGTGGTTGACTTTCTCATGGGAGATTTAAAGGAAAATCTCATATTTTGTTGGGTAAGTAGTTTCCAAATTATAAAACAACTAGTTTATTCAGTTTCCATTCAGGTTTTATTTTTGGTCTTAGTACTGCTTTAAGTGCTCTTGGTTCAATTTTCCCTACGTTCAGTTAACCTAGTTAATCTTAGGTGCATTTATAGTTAATCAGTGTACTCTATCTTGACTTGAGCCTTTTACTTAGTTACTTACTTTTTGTTTCCGTTTCCTCTGCTATGTATCCCATTGAGTTTACGCTTTGGTGCTTAAATTCTGTTCTATCTGGATATATTTTGTACACTAGGCTCAGAATCTCTATCTATGTAGCTTTATGTGTTCTTTTGATGTTGGCGGTTTGGTTGATTGCAAAAATTTATTTCTGCTACACAGTGTAAGACGGTATTTTTATCTTGTTAAAAGAAAAAACACGTCTGTAGTGCGGAATCTTACTGTTCATCGTATTTATAAATTCCATAATCACGTTCTATTGATCTCCTGAATGGGAAAAGAGAAATCATTCCATCTAGAGGATAAATGTTTTCATATTATTAAATTATTAGCCGTAGCTGATACCTTTTTCCTCTCTGTGTCTTTTTTTACTGGGCAGGATCAATCCCACTGCACTGAAACAGGTTTCAAAGTTATTGGTCACTGGTATAAGCCTTTGATATTGAAAGAGCTGAAGAAGCTGTGGAATAAGCATGAACAAAATCTTCCATGGGAAAAGGGAACTTTCAACGAATCAAACACCTTATTGTTGGACGACTCCCCCTACAAAGCTTTATGCAATCCTGTAAGTTGCTCGCCTTTTATATCCTGATTTCAGGTTACTATATTGTTGGCAACTGTAAAACATGCTGTTTGTCAATTTTCTGTTTGTAGTTGCACACTGGAATCTTCCCTTCCTCGTATACTCGAGAGGATCTAAACGATGATTCATTGGGTGAGACTTCTCTAATCCGAGATGATGTGCTATTTTATTTTAAGGAAATAATGATGTAAAATACCTGTAGGTAATGCAACATGTGGCTGTCATGCAAACTGTTGTTGTTTGTTTCTGGTCGCCTGTGGCAACTCATCATTTTGAGCAACTAGGAAGTCAAACTACCGAAATTCAAATATTTAATGTATCACAAGATGTGTTTTTTGGTAATGGAATCAAAGAATCTGTATGCAATCCATATATTTGGAATCTCATTTTTGATTTCAGAAAGAAGAATAATATAGGCGCCATGTGTTTTTGAGAGATCAGACGAGTTTTATGGAGAAGGATTTTCCATAGCATGTGACCCAGTTGTGGGAAGCGAGTGACGTAGCTACAACATGTCACCAATGCTTACAACTAAGTGAACAAAAACAACATGCTCATTCCATTTGGACCACATTGGCTGACTACCTCGCACTGTTAATATTTTGTTCAAAATGAGCTAATATGATTTATATTCTCTTTCTCTTCCTAGTTCTGTCTTCCTTTTTTTTTTTGCTCCATATGGCATTATATTTACAAACAAATAAAGACCAGTCTGAATTTCCTAGTCTTCCTAACAAGATCTAACTGATTAATTTTGTTGCTTGCTATCAGAATATTAGAATGTTTCTCACTTTTGTTGTTTGCAAGCAGGTCCAGGAGGAGACATCCGTGTCTATCTAGAAGGTTTAGTTGAGGCTGGAAATGTTCAGAAATATGTTGAGAGACACCCCTTTGGCCAACCCGCTATTACGCACCGAAATCCTTTTTGGTGCTTCTACCGGCAAGTCCATGATACTGTTGTCACAAAGATGAAACAGAAGGAGTTCCTAAAATACGTTTAGAGGAAATTCAGGAGTATTTGGGGGTCCCATGTTTCATCATGAAGAAGAGAACTTCTTTTTTTCCAAGTGGCAAAGCTTACCGGGCGACATTACTTTAAGTTGATAGGAAAATGGTGTTTTGAGGAAGCTCTTGCAGTTGTTTCATTTTAGGGTGAGAGATCAGTACGTCCACGGAATAAAAATAATCTTCAGATCACCACTGCAGGAGTTGCTCGAACAAGCGATAACCTTCAGATCACCACTGCAAGAGTTACTGTTCGACTGTACTCAATGAGTCCCAGGTTAAGTTCGTTTTTCCTCTTCTTTTTTTGTTTTGTTTTGTTTTGTTATGAATCAATTATTACTCGCAGTAAAATATCAACCCTCCTTCATGAGTACTCGACAATATGAGTATACAGTAACCATATGTATAGGTGTACATGCATGCAACTAAGTATCTTGAGTTATCTTCACTGTACTGTGTACTCTTACTCTTCGTTGCAAACTTGATAGTCTAACTGTACATACTCGTTAGCAAGCGACTACTACAGACATACTTGCTAAAAGGTGCTATGCTAGTTAGAGGATGCTGTACATAGTATACTACAAGGCCTTTTTTCTTGTCAAACTTAGAATGGCCTGACAGGCAGTACTTTGTATAGGCTGTAGTTTTTGTTATTTTGTTAGCTTTTCTGTTAACAGTTTCTTTGTCGAACTGTCTTTTTAAGGATTTTGTTTCTTTTGAGTAATAATCAAATAAATACTACAGGGATGACCCATTGGGTATTGAGATGACAATAGATAACTGCAACCGTGAATATTGTATATGGCCTAGAATGCTTGCTTCCTGTAGCTCATTAATTAGCACAGTCCAAATAGAAGACTTGCTACAGGACCATCCATGTAAAATTAGTAGAATTAGGGTTTTGAATTTCAAAATTCAAGAAAGAGATATTTTTAGCCCTAAGCAAGTGTAAGGATAGTGATGAACTAGTAATGATTTGGAGACTTGATAGGTTCATCTGGATAGAAAAAGATGTTAGAACGAGTTCGCCTCGATGCTAACCCTAGCATGGACTCGTTCCGTTAGAGAGCACAAATGTTCATCTGCACTGTCACTCGATTCTGGTAGTGCGTCGTAACAAAACTCATCTGCTTTCTGAATTTTCTCATTTTGATTTTTGTAGAAGTATTCTAACTCATCAGAATTGTGCTCTCAGATTGTATAAGTTGAACAAATAAGAGAGGTCAAAGGAGAACAAGATACTCAATCCCAAACTCGCGAGTCCCTGACTCCTAATGACAACATTGGCATTGAGCTCCATCCTTCCGCAGGTGATAACAACTTGCAAATTACAGTAGAAACTCTTTTAATTAATACCCGATTATTTAATAAACTTTCTTAAATAATATTTTTGGCCGGTCCCGAGTCGGGGACAACGTGCCAAATTAATAATTCGCTAAAATTATAAGATAATACATTTTTGATTACCTATGTAGACCCTATATGAAATATAAATTAATAATGCATATATATATTCAATACATTGATGATTTACAAAGACTTTTTGAAAAATGATTCAATTGTCTTCAGTTTTTTTCTAAAATCAATATCGCATTGAATTTCATCTCTAATTTTGCTTATCATTGTAAGAATTTTTGGTGTTGTTTTCTCATAGCTCAGCAAGAAATTATTCAATGTGATTGCCGCTTTAATAGCCTAGTTTCGTGAAGAGGGCTCTATTGTAGAACTTTCATCATCTTCTTCCACATCTTTATCAGTTCCCATAACGCTCTCGATTATTTCTTCATCAGTCAACAACTGTTGTAGGGGCGAAATATCGCACAAGGCAAAGAAGGCGAACAGTAATCACGCGACGATAAGAAAGAGTGCGAAAGAACAATTATGCGATGAAGATAATACGAAGACCAACTTCATTAGGGAAGTGCGAAGAACCAACAGACAGTGCGATGGACAGTGACATCTTCCCAAAAGCCTGGCGAGTAAGACAAACTGAAGAAGAATCAGTCAATTGTGATCATGCATGTGAGTCTTGGTTGTCTTCTACTGTGAAAACCATCTATAAAGAGCCAGAAGACATTGTAATAGAGAGAGATCAATTTTTTGACGAGAGAGACCAATTTAGAGAAATCAGTAGAGAGAGATATCAATTATAGAGAGAGAGAACACACAAAATATCTCCTACTTCTTCTTCATTCATCCACCACCACCACCACTTAGATTTATAGCTCAAACACAAAACCATTTAATGGATTGTAATATCAATGTAATCTCATACTCATAGTGAATATCCGTGGATGTAGATCACATTGATCGAACCACGTAAAAAACTCTTGCGTCTCTCTTTACATTTTAGCACTTTTATCTTCAATTTCATGGTGTATGGTGTTAGATCTAGGAAAAACAAACATAATATCACAAGGGGTGTAGTTGTGGGATTTTCCGCAACTACAATTGTGTAACTTCATTTTCTTTCGGATAATTCAGGACATCTTCGACATTCATTGAATTGCGATAGCCTAACTTCTCGATCAAATTTTGCAAGTCTTGAGTGATTTCACACTTGTGTTATCTGTTGATCGAAGTTTACAATGACAAAAGCATTAATTTTGTCTCAACTTGTGATATGAAATTTATGTATAAGTTAATAAAATATTAATTAGTATATAAATAAATAATTATTAATTTATCAGATAATTAATATCTCGTTCAATTAATAAATTTTGATGGTCCCGGCAATATTAATTTATAGAGTTTCTACTGTAGTATTTCAGCAGTCGAGAGAGTAGAACTTGAAGTACCTGTTGATTACCCTAAACCTGGCGCTCTCTTCGAGCAACGTCCGAAGGAAGTCATCTATGGGGTACTGTTGAGAAGTTTAGTGTGCTACTTTGGTTGGTTTCGCTGTATGCTAAAATATGGAAGGAGTATGGACATATTGCTGCTACGAAGGGAATCAGTGTCGTCAACTTGCCAAGGGTGATTGGCTGTTGTTTTTCTATTTCGTTTGTTTTAGAGAAGCATACTTCTACTTTGTAAACACAGACTGATGCGATTTTTCTTCTTGACGCTATATATGTTTTCGTTCTTAAATCATTTGCCACCTTCTGGAAAATTTATAATTCAGGGGTCATGTCAAGCGCCATCTATTTTGACCGTCAAATGTTAACTACTTGGAGTGCAAACAAAGACAAATGCCCTTTTATGTCACTCCAATAATCTATTTTGACTGTCAAATGTTGACTACTTGGAGTTCAAGCAGCTCCAGCTCCATCCTGCTTGTGCCTCTCATTTAGGATAGGATTGCATGCATTCTCCAACTGCTTCATCTTCTCGTTAATATCGTCTATCCTACATATTTATTGGAGTAGGACTAGTTAGAATCTTGTCATAAGAAAAGAGAGTTGGTCAAATTTTTGAAGAGAAAATGGAAGTAAATTATGGAAACCATGTTCTAGTTGTTCCTTATCCAAGTCAAGGACACATTAATCCAATGCTCCAATTCTCAAAGAGATTAATCTCGAAAGGTCTCAAAATCACCCTAGCCTTAACAATTCATGTTGCCAACAAGATGGAAACTCAAATTAACGGTCCGGTTAAAGTCGAAATGATTTCAGATGGTCATGATGAAGGTGGTGTTATGCAAGCAAGTAGTCCACAGGCATATCTCGAAAGATTCGCAATCGTGGGTTCACAAACCTTGACTGAAATCATCGAGAGACAGCGCAATTTAGGTGATCCAGTAAGTTGTGTAGTTTATGATCCGTTTTTGCCATGGGCATTAGACGTAACCAAGCAATTCAACCTTATGGGAGCTGCCTTCTACACTCAATCTTGTGCTGTTAGCAGTATCTACTATTACGTGCAAAAGGGTATGATGAAATCCCCGGCCACGCCGGGCGAGGTAGTTTCACTTCCGGGGCTGCCACCGTTGGAGTTTTCGGATCTACCATCTTTTGTTGCCGGTATTGGGCCTTTTCCATCATTGTTGTCTACTCTTTTGGAGCAGTTCGGTAACATTGATAAAGCAGATTGGGTTCTGTTTAGTTCATTTGACAAGTTAGAGGCTGAGGTAAATAACAGTACTATGTGCCCCCTTTTTTGTTTGGTCACATCGTCTTTTTGGCTTATTGCTCATTTGGATTCTGTTTCTCCAGGAGCAAAAGTCAGAAGCAAAACTATTCTGATTCATAAAAAATTAACATTTTTGAAGTCGTTTTGAAATTCAACACCCAAACTAACTTTTTGCTTTTCGGCTTCTAAAATTCGTAAAGTAACTTCTAAATATATATCCAAACAGGCTATTAAAAACTTAAAATAACAAATTTTAGTTTGTTTGATTTTTTTCACAGATATTAATTTGTATGTCAAAGCTGTGGAGAGTGGGGGCAATTGGACCAACTATTCCATCAAAGTACTTAGACAAAAGGATTGAAGATGATGAAGATTATGGATTCAACCTATTTGAGCCCAAAACATCTTCATGCATGATTTGGCTTAACTCAAAAAAGAACAACTCTGTTGTATATGTGTCGTTTGGAAGCCTTTCAGGAGCAAAACAAGAATAAATGGAAGAAATTGCGTGGGAATTATGGGAGTGCGACTACAATTTTCTGTGGGTAGTGAAACAGGCTGAAGAAAACAAAATCCCATCTGAATTCCTGGAGAAAATTTCAACATCTGACAAAGGATTGATGATAAGATGGTGCCCGCAGTTAGAAGTCTTATCCCACTCGGCCGTGGGATGTTTCGCGACGCACTGTGGGTTCAACTCTACATTGGAGGCATTGAGTATTGGAGTGCCAATGATTGGGTTTCCGCAATGGACTGATCAACCAACAAATGCAAAATTTATTGAAGCTATGTGGGAAGTAGGAATGAGACCAAAAGTTGATGAAAATGGAATTTCTAGGAAAAAGGAGATTGATTTATGTGTAAGGGAAATTATGGAAGGAGGAGAGAAAGGGAAAGAGATGAGAAGAAATGCACGTAAATGGAAGGAATTGGCAAAAGAGGCAATGGAGGAAGGTGGAAGTTCAGATAAGAATATTGAGGAATTTGTAGCTCAAGTTAAATGTTATTGTAACTAAATAATGTAAGTATAGTCCCCGTAAAACAATAGTATTGGATCGATAAAATTGAATTTGTAGCTCAAATTAAATGTAATTGTAACTAAATAAATTTAAATATAATCCATATAAAATAATAGTATTGGGATCGATAAGATTTATTAATTTATCGAGATATTATATAATGAGTCAGATGGTCTGATTTGTTGAAATTTGTTTAACTTGTTTCTGTTTTTCTTAATTTAATCTTTAATTTTTATTTTAAAATTAGATCTAAAATATAAAAAACTAAAATATGCTCCTGAGAAACATAAAAATTTCAAGGACCAAATGATAATATGGTCTGTCATACGTCAGAGAATGAGTTGTGCAACATCAGTTGAGCTTCAAAAGAGGCCCCTACAACAAACAATCTTGATTACATAGACCAGCCATCCACAGTTGTGTATGGTAAAAGCTATAATCAAATGTTATGAATAGCTTTGCGGTTAGTATTAGGCTTTTAGCAAGTGGATGCTTGTTGAAAAGGAGAGGGTAATTAATGGAACATCAACTTTTTCGTTTGGAGCCTATATGGGCAATCCTTGTACAATCTATACGTTTAGTTACGAAACTGTATATAAGATTGTGTAAACAAGGTAAACCTAGTATTATACCCGAACTGTACACGAACCTAATTCAAACAAAAACAAGTCTTGAAATCTATATATTCAAGACACAAATTCAACAAGAACGAGTCTTGTCGGTTCTTTAGAGTTGAGTTAATGCTACTAACTATGTACAACCTGTGATATTTCAATTATAAAGATAAAACAATATAATGTCGAAAGAAATAACACAGATAATAGATATTTTTGTTAACGAGGAATTGTTGAAAAATCTCGGGACCTAATCTAGATTGAACATATGCTGATTTAAGATGTTACACCGATTACCAACTACCAGATTTCAGACTAGATGTAATACCTGCTTCAGTCATATTCGTGCACCTGTAAAAGTCCTTGCAGAACACCGATTCTCTTTAAGAATTTCTCTTATAAATCTTCTGGCAGAACCCCATTTTTTTTAAAGAAAATTCTGTTGAAAATCTTCTAGCACAACGTTAATTCTCTTTAGAAGATGGTCCTCAACAACTAGGGTTTACACGTTCTATGACCTAATTGATTCCCTCTCACAAGATCACCTAGAAATAATCAAGAGATATCTTGATCTACCAAATCTAGGGTTTATGAAAAACACCTAAAAACAAGTTCTGTAACTATCAAAGAAGATAACTTCCCCGTGTTTTACATTTCCCAAGTAAAGTCTTTTGGAATCTCACTCTTATTCGTGAAAAACAAAGATGGGGAAAACAACCTTATGCAACACACGCACAATTTTCCAAGTGATGGTTTGTGTGCTTACATGAAACCTCTATTTATAGTGAATGATTAAGGTTAGGAAAGGAAACACCAAGTACCTGAGTATTAGCATGTTTTGAATTAGGTTCTACTGAAACTGGGGATGTATCTGAAAATTAGGTTATGCATCATCCGGATGTATGGGGTTTTTAACGGTTCTACCAAGTACTTATTGTCTCCACTTAGCCACTGCAATTATCCATATGTGTTGGGATTTTTAACGGTCACTGCTGCAGTCAGCCAGCAACAGCTTCCCAGGAGGTCACCCATCCCTGAGTTACTCCCACCCGAGCAAGCTTAACTGCAGAGTTTTCTGCCAACTCTGAAGCCAATTGTGCTGAAAAGGACTCGGTATAATATAGACGTTCACTGCCTCCTGTGAGACCAAACATAACCGCCTAGCGTACTCTCTCACCCTAGCACAAGCAACCCGCCCCTAGTTGTATCTCAATTATCACCAATGTTGTTCCAACTTATCCATGCACTGCGGTTATCCAGCAGTGTGGAATTTTTTAACGACATTACTACGGTTATCGAGAAGCAGTTTCCCGAAACGTTACCCATCATGTGGTTACTCTCGGTCGAGCATGCTTAACTGAGAATTTTTTTCCACAACTCAGTCATGCATACTCGTCAGGCCTCGGTGTTAAAGAAATGACAAACCACTGCATATATTCCATTCGGCGCTCTACCTGCCGAATTGGGTATTACATTAAATTTATGAAACTGGAATTATCCTTGCCAAGAAAACCCTAGTATTAGTTAAACATTTAGAAATTAAAAAACGAACTTTTATATAAGTTTTTCTTTATTCTTCCTTGTTGCAGTTTAAATCTAAGTTATCTTTATGTATAATTATTCATATTTCTTTATTAGTGCTATGTTGATGTTTTTTACACAGAGGAAATGATGATCATCCAATCGAAAATAAACACTTACTTTAAATTTGACTAAAGATTACCAAAAGATAAAAAAAAATTTATCCGGGGACTCAATGGGTGATTAATTTATTTGGAACCGACAAGTTAACAGGTCCTGCTCGGTTATACCACCGTGTACTAAGAGCAAGCACCATGGTGCAGTAAGTTTGTCATTTTTGTAACAATCTAGCAATGAACATGCACTATGGTAGCAAAATATTCTAGATTGTAATAGTAGTTAGATTAGCCATAGCTGATGGGAACTACAAATCTGTAATACTAGTAAGCCACGGCTTGCTCGCGAGAACTAAATATCTATAGTGTAAGGATAGTCAGTTTTCTCCAAAAATATGTCAATAATATATAATCTCTTTCCTCCCTATACATAATCATGAATTGAGTTGAGTATATATTCCTAAGTGATACACGATCTTCAAGGGCGAATTCTTACATTATTTTAAAATGAGCATGAAATCATCCATGATCTTAAATCGGGTATAAATTACATTGTAACACGATCGAGTATAAGTGAAAAAGCGGGGGTCTAACAACCACACCCAATATTTCGTTTAGGCAATCTTTATGGACAAACTCCAATATAATTCCAAGAGAATCAACTAGACAGTTAGACTCAATCAATGAAAATATATCCAAGAGTTGTATCTTTGTTTCTCAATGTAATCAGCAAATAAAAGAGATAGAATCTGTGAGCCTGATTATTATGAGAAACAACTTGAACGGTACATAAGACCAATGTTCAAGTGTCAATCAATTTATATCAACAACCAAAGGTTGGATTATCTAATTGATTGAACTACGCACAACCTGTGATATTTCAATTATATAAACAAATATAATGCGAAAAAGAAATAACACAGACACCATAAATTTTGTTAACGAGGAAACCGCAAATGCAGAAAACCCCGGGGACCTAGTCCAGATTTGAACACCACACTGTATTAAGCAGCTAGAGACACCAGCCTACTACAAGTTAACTTCGGACTGGAATGTAGTTGATCCCTAACCAATCTCACACTGATTAAGGTACAGTCGCGTTCCTTACGCCTCTGAATCCCAGCAGGACTCTACGCACTTGATTCCCTTAGCTTATCTCACCCATAACTAAGAGTTGCTACGAACCAAAGTCGAAAACTTGATAAACAAATCTGTCTCACACAGAAAAGTCTATTGAATAGATAAATCTGTCTCCCACAGAAATACCTATGAGTTTTGTTCCGTCTTTTGATAAATCAAGGTGAACGGGAACCAATTGATACACCAGACTTATATTCCCGAAGAACATCCTAGTAATATCAATCACCTCATAATAATCTTAATCATATGGTAGCGAAACAAGATATTATGGAATCACAAACGATGAGACGAAGATGTTTGTGACTACTTTTTATCTTTCCTATCGGAGATTAAATCTCGAGCAAATCTTAGAGAAGATAGTACTCAATACAATAGAATAAAGCAAGATCATATCACGCAAATACAGAGAAAATAGTTGGGTCTGGCTTCACAATCCCAATGAAGTCTTTAAGTCGTTAACCTATAATGGTTTTAGGAAAAACCTAGGTTAAAGGAGAATCGACTCTAGTCGCAACTAGTATCACACAGGAAGTGTGGGGATTTGGTTTCCCAGTTGCTAGAGTTGTCCCTTATATAGTCTTCAAATCATGGTGTGCAATCAATGTTACCTTGGTAACAAAGCATTCAATATTCACCGTTAGATGAAAACCTGATTAGACTCAAGCTAATATCTTTCAACCGTTAGATCGAACTTAGCTTGTTACACACAAATGAAAAGTAACTTCATTTAGATATGGGTAACCGTACCTAAACGTGTACACCTTTTTGGATCAACAATAGTTAACCGGAGTTAGCCATATGAACACTTTCATATCAACCTTGTTCATCTTAACACAACTAGTTCAAATGACTCAAAAGAAACTAGTTCTAGAGTTGTTCAATTGTTTATATTCTCATAGAAGTATACGAAGACACAATTGAAGCAAAATCAATTTTGATTCACTCGAATCAATTCATGAACATTATAGCCACGGTTTGCAAAAGATTGCATTCCTTATTTTATAAATGTATTAGTTCATGAACAAACCGATTTTAGAACAAAACCCACTCAAGTATGCAAACGGGTACGATACCTTAGTAGCCGGATTTGGTCTGGGTTCGCCAGTATGCGAACGGGTACGCATATTGTCGTACACCACCAAACTCAGTTGAATTCCCGGACTTGAATTTACGCCGGTACGGGTATGCATACTAAGTTCCCGGACTTCAACTAACTAAACAATACGCATACGGGTATGCATACTATGGTTCCCGGACTTGGAATAACTTGCAATAGTTAGCATACAAGAACGCATACTGTGCTATATCCAATCATGTTTAATTGTTTTAAACTCCAGTTCAATCATTAAAACATTCTTAGAAGACGGGAATAATTGTCTCACATAAACTATTAACTTCAAAACAATTTTCAAGTGATCATATGATCAATACGAAACATTCCGAGTCTACACCAAATGACCGTCTCACACAAATCATATAAGATGTTACCAGGCGATTTTCACATGATCATCTTTTGATTTTCGTCAAGAATATAAGATGAACTTGGTTAAAGCGAAAGCTTACCAACACATATTTCGAGAAATATGTAAGCGAGTTAAACTCAGCTCGAAATATCAAATGTGTATAATCGAAGTCTATATAGCTATACGACTTTTGTCTCAAATAGGAGATAGAGCAGAAATAGACTTTTGAGTGATAGATGAGTTCAAGTCTCCACATACCTTTTGTTGATGAAGTTCCACAAGATCCCCTTAGTATTTCTTCGTCTTCAATCGATGAACGTCGTGAAGTCTTAAGCTCAACTACACATTCTATCCTAATCCGAGACTTAGCTATAAGTAGACTAGAAATCAAGACTTATAGTTTTGGCAACTAAACTTGACAAAAAAGCTTGAGATAGCGCAACGCTTGCGAGTTCGACCGAGCAGTGCTCTAACAATCTCCCCCTTTGTAAATTTTAGTGACAAAATTATCAATACATATGGATTACAAAATAAATAGACTTTGTAGCTTCTCATCCAAATGCTTGATTTCCTTGGCTCTTCAACATTACTCGAAATCTTCGTCACTTACAAGTACTCCAGTGATTCTGAACGTGTTCGACTCAGCATCATAGTTGTTGAATATCCGTAGCTATAACAATATATAAAAACAAGATGTTTTCATAATGTTATACAGTGGCATAGTATTATTACACAACATCAAAGTCCAATTGCATCACAACTTTGACAACAATACTATGGTGATATGTATAACTCCCCCTTAGTCAATACTTCATCTCATAATGAAAACCACTCCCCCTTACATAATGATCCGTAAACCATATGATTTTGTAGTGTGAACTACACAATAATTCTCCCCTCTTTTGTCAATATAAATTGGCAAAGGTACGAAAATTAGAGGGATCATAATGAAATTCTCATAGAGATACTTCATGACTAAAAGAGAACATATCAACTTTGTTTCGATGATTTCACATAGTCGAAACTTAGTGTATTCATCAAGGAGTTTATAAAGATACAAGATAACTCCTACAATATTCCAAAGCCGCACTCCCCATAAAGATTTGGCAATTAAGCACAAGTTCAATTAAGAACTCTCCCTTATAAAATGTCATTCCCGAAAGAACAACAAGAGCGACCTTACTTTTACAAGAAAAGAAAGATTTCTTTGGACATTAACAAATTACATGAAACATGAATTTGTATCCATAAAACTCAATTAAATTAACCACAAGAGTACTCATGATTAATTTAATCGGAAATACTCAACATAAGAAAACTTACGGAGCCATACAGTACTTTCACATAGAAGTGGATCAGGGAAAGATCAATACTGCGGAATATACAAAGATTCATTCTATTTTCATCAAAACTTGCATAAGAAGTTTCCTAGACATTAATAAAAATCAACAAGCTAATAACAAAAAGACTCATAAACCAGCAAAATCGATCAAGAAATGAAATCAAGGAGCTCTTCCGGAACCCTCACGAGTCTTGAGACCTTTGAGCTTGTGATTGACAACATTTATTGCTTCTTCAGAGAAGATATCCTCATAGAGAAGATCTTTAACATGTGTCTTCATGAGAACAAGGTCAGAGTTAACCTTTTTCAACTCAGTTCTTAACATATCGAGACCCTTCATAGTATCAACGAGTTGCAGTTTTGCTTCCTCAAAGTATTTAAGAAAATCATGAACCACTTCGGCCGAAACCATCTCCACATTCTCAACATCTTGATGAGAATATGCATAGTAGCATGAAGCATCAGGATTTTGACCATCAACATCTACTAAGGTTCTTTTCTTCCTCCCTTTGGAATCAGAACCAATACCTTTATCAAGAACCTTTGGAAAAATCACAGGTGCGAGAAGGTGAAGACATTCTTGAACAAAAAATATCCTAGAGTACGCGTACGTGACTCAATAAGTTTGGTATTTAAATGGTTTCTCAGGGACGGTAACTTTTAGGGTTTCTAAAGACATTTCGTGACAAGTAAGTCATGGGTACCCGTACGAACACAACCCGAACCCAAAAGAAAAACTATACTAAAACCATAACGTACCCTTTTACAAGGTAAAACAAAACAATATAATTTTGCTACGTGAAGATTTTCTTTCACAAGATTTTGGCTCAACAAATTTTATATTTCCACAGAAAAATAATTTAGAGCACAAGAGTAGCAGGCAACTTAGTTGCAACAAAAACTTCTTTAAAAATAAATACAAAACGAAGAGATTCTCGAGACACAAACAATACTTAGGCAAAGTTGTCTATAGACAATAGTTTAGCTATGGACGATAAGAAAATATATCTACTAATAAGAAAGCATTTTACCAATAAGTATACCTGATTATTAGCAAATCTTACTCAACAGGATTTTTATGAGTAAGCATTCAACCCTTGTGATTAATTAGCACAAGTATGAGATTTATGCTCATCAAATGAATATTCTTCACGGTTAATCCTCTTTTTCCTTCTAAATTTTTGGAGGAAACCCTTTGTGATGTGAAAAGGTATCATAAAACTTACTATCATCAAAGTATGAGACTAAGTTTGAACTCTTACCAGTAGAAGTTTGTATGGAGGATTTTTACAGCCTGTTGAAAAGATCCTTGTATCCTTCAATTATCAGATTAAGGTTGTCCTTCATATCTCCACTGTTGCTTCCACCCACTGGTACCTTTTTCACATCTTGAACATCATTCTTCTCATTGGGTTGAGAAGAAGTATTAATGCTACAATTGGTTCGAACGTTCGAAAAGCATATTGAACTGACCTTCCTGGAAGAATTCACAGGGTGAGTACTAAAACCAATAGGTTTAGACATCCGAATGTCATTTACACCTTTGAGTGTTAAATCTAAGGTGTGCTGGAGTTGACCAAGGTAATTGTCATCCAGCTTCAGTTTGCTCTTCCGTTGAACATGTCCTTTTGAATCACAAAAAAGACATACTTTCTGATCACATGAGTGATTAGAGTGTTTCGCATTAGAGACATCTTTAGAAGGTTTCTTCCTTCCATGAGACGTGGTAAATCCATGATCAGTGGAAGAACCAAGCACTCCTTTAGTAATTGGAAGGGTTTGCAGTTTAGCTTCTGAAGTTGTTTTCATTAGAGGAACATGATTAGAATTAGTCACGTTTTCCAATTTCACAGAAGAGTCAGAAGTAGTTGGTATGACAGACTCGCCAGGACGACCTTTATCTTGAATAAAGAGATTATTCAATAGTCGTTCAATTTCACAGGCATCTTCCTTGAGTTTAGCCTTGAGTAAGGTTCGAGATGAACAACCTACATCAATTTCCTCACGAAAAACCCTTAGTTTGGAATCACAATCTTTTACCATACCAACCATTATATTGATCTTGTGTTTCAACCTATTGATTTCAACTTCCTGGATTCTAACAAGTTTAAGAATCGTTGTACTCTCTCGGGCTGCTTCCCTTTCTACTTCAGAATAAGATTCGTCAGTAGGATAATCAGGGTAACACATATCAATACTTGTCTGTTTCTTAGGAACAAAATGTTCATCTATATGTGAGATAGATAAGTCTTTCTCTTTAATAGATTTCACAGAAATAGAACTTTTGTCTCTGGTGATGCGTTTGTCAGAGATAACACTACTGTCCATAGAGTCAGATTGCTACAAACACAGACTTATAAAGTCTTAAACGTGTCTGCCTGCTCTGATACCAATTGAAAAATCGAGGGTCTAACAACCACACCCAATATTTCGTTTAGGAAATCTGTATGGACAAACTCCAATATAATTCCAAGAGAATCAACTAGACAGTCAAACTCAATCAACGAAAATATATCCAAGAGTTGTATCTCTGTTTCTCAATATAATTAGCAAATCAAACAGATAGAATCAGTGAGCCTGATTATTATGAGAAACAACTTGAACTGTACCAAAGACCAATGTTCAAGTGTCAATCAATTTATATCAACAACCAAAGGTTGGATTATCTAATTGATTGAACTACGCACAACCTGTGATATTTCAATTATACAAAAAAATAATGCGGAAAAGAAATAACACAGACACCATAAATTTTGTTAACGAGGAAACCGCAAATGCAGAAAAACCTCGGGACCTAGTCCAGATTTGAATACCACTATGTATTAAGCCGCTACAGACACTAGCTTACTACAAGTCAACTTCGGATTGGAATGTAGTTGAGCCCTAACCAATCTCACACTGATTAAGGTACAGTCGCGTTCCTTACGCCTGTAAGGAACCGCAAGCTCGTCAACGCTATTAGACCAGTCAAGTGACGAATTAGCCGATAGTAACTCGATTAGTTTAACACGAACGTTAATTAGTAAAAATTAATCTAACGAATATCTAGATATGAAACTAGTACCGCTAGATGGATCTCGAAAATTTATGCAGAATGGACTACTCGAACGTGTCAATCGGATATCGAATGAACAAGATATCATCAGTTTTGTTTAAAGGGCAAGATAGTTATTTTGCTGTTAACCGACCTGGCTGCCCTTAACGTTTTGGTGGGTGCCTTTATCATGAGTCGTTGGCCTTTTCTGCTGAAAATTTGTGAGTCGCGTAAGGGTTTTTTGATAAGAAATCGATTGATAAAGAAGAATCAGCGAGGATGAAGGTGATGATGTTGTGTATTAGGTAGGAAAGAACTGTTAGAGATTGAAGGGTTAAATTGGAAGAAGACAAGTTAGGGATTGTAAATTAATTATTGGATTCGTATGGAATATATAGGTTAATTAGGTTGTTGATGGATGGAGAATTGAAGGGTTAAGGTATAAATTCAGTTCTGAAGTTGTTTTGGTGATGATCAAAGAATTAAGGTTTTTCTGATAGATGCTAGAATTCGATTTACTGATGGTTAAGAAGAAATTGAAGGATGGGTTTTGAAGATTATGAGGTGAATTAGAAATTAATGATGTTAATTTGAAAATTCAGTTACTGAGAAGGTAAGGTTTGAGAAATTAGGGTTCTTGTGTTCTTCCCCAATTTATGAATTAGAGTTTCTGGGGGTTGATGATTATGAGACTCAGATCGAGAGGGAAGAAGAGTAAAGTTGGTTTTGGCAGATGATGGTGGTCTTGAGATGATTTCTCAATTGAGCCAAGGGAATGAAGAATCCGACTCCAATTGCCTGCATGAGACTGTTATGAGGTAATTGTTCTTCTGATTTGTTTAGTGAAGTTAATTAGTGTTATTGTTTGATAATTGAGATAAGGCCTGAGTTTGGTATGGAATGGAGTTTGGTTGTTGTTTTGAATTATAGAGAATTGTCTTGTGTTGGATTAGTTGAAAGATTGGTAAGATGCAGGGAGGTGTTGAACCAGTAGTAGTTTGAGATTGATAAGACTGTGGAATTAGGAAGTTGGGGTATGAAGTGAACTACACAGAGTGTTGATGTTTAAGGTTGATTAAAGAGAATTGTGACGAAATGAGTATTGTCCTGTGAAGTTGTACCTGGTGGTGGTTTGATGATTTTTAGTAAATCAAATTGAACTGAAGTGATGTGTATAAATGAATGTTAGCTGTGATTCAAAGAAGAAGTGGTACTGCAGGTAAAGTTGTTAGTAACTCAGGTCAAGAAGAAGGATCTGAGAGTTATTATTTTGGTTGTGATGATTGTGTTGGTGGCCATGTAATAAGGAATAGAACTGTAATGAAGCTTAGATGTATGGAGTATGAGTTGTATGTAACTGGAATTGTAACTAGTGATGGTTTGATGTAAGGAAATTGATTTGCATAGGTAGGTGATTGTACTGAGCTGCAAGTTATAGTGGTGTTGTTGAAGCTTAAAGCTGCCATTGCAGGTAAAGCTAATTTATCAGTTGTATTGAATTAGTGAATTCTATTTGAATGGATTATTTGTGTAGGAATCAAATGAATAGAATTAGGTTTGATTATGTTCTTGTAGCTGCCATAGAATTAGGATGTTAGTCATCCTAGTCGGATATCTGACTGACCTGGCCTTTCTGACTCAGTTATCTGACTGAGTCGAGTTGACCCTGTTAACCTGAGTTGAACCATATTGACTCACTGATTTCCCTGTCTTGACCCGAGTTAACTCAGTGGACTGAGTTATACCTTGACCAGCTGACTTGACATTGACCCTTTGACCATATGTTGACTGTTAGTTGACCTTTGACCGTCAGTGACCGCTTGTTGACCCAGTTGGGCCCTATCTTGTGTAATGGGCTTGATGAGTAGACTTGGGTTTAGGGCTAGTGTTCATAGTTGATGAATCTGACCACTTATGGTCCGAATTAGCTTTCGGTTCCTTCTACAAAGTTGTAGATGTTAATAAGACTTAGCTAATGAACTATAGAACCAATCCAATTCAATTAGTAAACCTTAGCTATGCTAAAGATAGATAAATAAAAGGTGTAGAACCTTAAATGGGCTTAGAATCATTAGAAAGACTTGTATGATTCTTGTGTGAGCCATGTTGGCTAGATTCTTAGACTTCTTGTGTGATTAACAACGATCGATTCAAATGACGAACCAGTGGATCGTGGATCTCGAGGTAGACGTGGCTTGTCATCAAAAGAGGTGGGAATACATTTGACTCTTTTATAACCATTGTTGTTTCTTTTACAAAAGTCTTTGTTTATTTAACCTCATGCATTGTCAGTTTGTGCATTCCATGCATTGTTAACTTGTATTACGATAATTCTGTTGATCTTTCCATGGTTTGGAAAGGACCTGTAATGTTTTGTTGTCAATATGAATTGTTATGGGAAATGAGAATTTCCACGTGTGGTATATAGGATATGCTCCTTCGTTTATACCTACTTTCCTTTCTGCTTTTATGCTTATGAGGTGTGGAATTTGACACTAATATAAACTAATGGGGTGTGTAAGGAATTGGTCGACACTCAATATAGTACATTGTTTGAAGAAGGAGTTTGTCCATATACATGTTTGTTTATTTCAGTGACTTGGTCACTATTTAATGTTTCGGAAAACATGTATTGTTTTCCAGATCTTGCTTATGATTACTTGAAAGTTAAATGTTATTCCTACTGGGCACCCCTTTTAGGGATGATGTGCTCCCCCATTCCCACTTTTAGTTTCAGAGACAGATCATAGTTGCGCAGCGAAAGCTTCGAGGAGTTGAGTCCGTTTGTTAGATTACTTCAGCTATGTTTATTAAGTTGTATATTATATTTGAAAACCAAATGACTATTGTATATGTATCGTTTTAGAGAAGTTCTTGTATATATATTTCTGAGCGGGGCTAGTTTTGTAGCGGATTTCTTGATTGAATGTTTAAGTAAATGATTTAGATTCTTAGTACCTCTTTATTTAGTTAATCTCTTGGATTAGTCAGCTGCTAGCTTAGGGGCGCTATAACGCCACTGAATCCCAGCAGGACTGTACGCACTTGATTCCCTTAGCTTATCTCACCCACAACTAAGAGTTGCTACGACCCAAAGTCAAAAACTTGATAAACAAATATGTCTCACACAGAAAAGTCTATTGAATAGATAAATCTGTCTCCCACAGAAATACCTACGAGTTTTGTTCCGTCTTTTGATAAATCAAGGTGAACATGAACCAATTGATACACCGGACTTATATTCCCGAAGAACAGCCTAGTAATATCAATCACCTCACAATAATCTTAATCGTATGGTAGCGAAACAAGATATTGTGGAATCACAAACGATGAGACGAAGATGTTTGTGACTACTTTTTTTATCTTGCCTATCGGAGATTAAATCTCGATCAAATCTTAGAGAAGATAGTACTCAATACGATAGAATAAAGCAAGATCAGAACACGTAACTACAGAGAAAATAGTTGGGTCTGGCTTCACAATCCCAATGACGTCTTCAAGTCGTTAACCTATAATGGTTTAGGAAAAACCTAGGTTAAAGGAGAATCGACACTAGTCGCAACTAGTATCACACAGTAGGTGTGGGGATTAGGTTTCCCAGTTGCTAGAGTTCTCCCTTACATAGTCTTCAAATCAGGGTTTGCAATCAATGTTACCTTGATAACAAAGCATTCAATATTCACCGTTAGATGAAAACCTGATTAGACTCAAGCTAATATCTTTCAACCGTTAGATCGAACTTAGCTTGTTACACACAAATGAAAAGTGACTTCATTTAGATATGGGTAACTGTACCTAAACGTGTACACCTTGTTGGCTCAACAATAGTTAACCGAAGTTAGCCATATGAACACTTTCATATCAACCTTGTTCATCTTAACACAACTAGTTCAAATGACTCAAATGAAACTAGTTCTAGAGTTGTTCAATTGTTTATATTCTCATAGAAGTATACATGACACAATTGAAGCAAAATCGATTTTGATTCCCTCGAATCAATTCATGAACATTATAGCCACAGTTTGCAAAAGATTGCATTCCTTATTTTATAAATGTATTAGTTCATGAACAAACCGATTTAAGAACATAACCCACTCAAGTACGCAAACGGGTACGCATACCTAAGTTGCCGGATTTGGTCTGGGTTCGCCAGTATGCGAACGGGTACGTATACTGTCGTACACCACCAAACTTAGTTGAATTCCCGGACTTGAATTTACGCCGGTACGCATACGGGTATGCATACTAAGTTCCCGGACTTCAACTAATAAACCAGTACGCATACGGGTATACATACTATGGTTCCCGAACTTGGAATAACTTGCAACAGTTAGCATACAAGTACTCATACTGTGTTATATCCAATCATGGTTAATTGTTCTAAACTCTCAGTTCAATCATTGAAACATTCTTAGAAGATGGGAATAAATGTCTCACACAAACTATTAGCTTCAAAACAATTTTCAAGTGATCAAATGATCAATACGAAACATTCCGAGTCTACACAAAATGACTGTCTCACACAAATCATATAAGATGTTACCAGGCGATTTTCACATGATCATCTTTTGACTTTCGTCAAGAATATAAGATGAACTTGGTTACAACGAAAGCTTACCAACACATATTTCGAGAAATATGTAAGCGAGTCAAACTCAGCTCGAAATATCAAATGTGTATAATCGAAGTCCATATAGCTATACGAATTTTGTCTCAAATAGGAGATAAAGTAGAAATAGACTTTTGAGTGATAGATGAGTTCAAGTCTCCACATACCTTTTGTTGATGAAGTTCCACAAGCTCCCCTTAGTAGTTCTTCGTCTTCAATCGATGAACGCCGTGAAGTCTAAAGCTCAACTACACATTCTATCCTAATCCGAGACTTAGCTATAAGTAGATTAGAAATTAAGACTTATAGTTTTGACAAACAAGCTTGAGATAGCAACGCTTGCGAGTTCGACCGAGCAGTGCTCTAACAGTAAGTTTGAAACAAAAATCGATATTCGCACCTTCGAAATCCTATTTATGCGTTTCCGCCCGTAACTGGCCAAGAACCATAGTATAACTGTTTTTTCCACTCTTGCTGCACGCAGTTAGTCAAGAGCGATAGAAATAACAGTTTTTCTCTTAAGATAAGAAGAAAATCAGATTAAATGGTCGCAATCGATTCCGGATAATACCAATATTCTTCCTTACTATATATATATATATTGGATATCATTACGGTTTATGGTTTTTTCTCTTCGCGATTTACTTATAATTGATATATTTATTTGTATTAGGGTTTTGATTATCTTGTATTTTGATAATTTTGTTATTCTTGTAAGCGAACATGTAATCACAATTTAGATATGAATTAACCGAAAATTGTTGATTGACCGGAACAAAGATTTTTCTCCTTCTTGGCTTAACTTATCTCTGTATTCCGGCCAAGCTCTAAATTTGTATCGGGTAAAAGATATAGTACCAAAATCCGAATCCGAATCCGAATCAACCAGTTCCGGTTTGGTTCCGGGTATCCAAATTTACACTCCGAAATGTAGGTGTCCCATAGCAGCCATCCAATCACACTATCAAGAAGCCGGATTTTACTGTCCCATGACTCCCACGTCACTCCTTTCCAAATCTTAAAAACCTAATTTAAGTTTATTTCCTAATTTGAGTTGTTCAAAGAAAGGAGAATCCAAACTGGAAATGGAAATGGAAGTGAAAGAGACTCATCTTGATGAAAATGCTTCTCTGAAGATAAATGATGGTAATGAAAACACCCCACTGGAGATTATGTTGGAAAAGGGTAACAATTTTGTTGAAAAAATCTCATTGAATGAGAAGAACAAGGAAGAAATTTCATTGATTACTCAAATGGAAATGGAAATTGAAGTGAAAGAGACTCAGCTCGGTCAAAACGAAGATGCAGAACAAAATGCTGCTCCTTCGAAGAAAAATGATGGTAATGGAAACACCCCACCGGAGATTATGTTGGAAAAAGGTAACAATTTTGTCGAAGAAATCTCATTCAATGAGAAGAACAAGGAAGAAATTTCATTGGTTACTCAAATGGAAATGGAAATTGAAGTGAAAGAGACTCAGCTCGGTCAAAATGAAGATGCAGAACAAAATGCTGCTCTTCTGAAGAAAACTGATGGTAATGAAAACACCCCACTGGAGATTATGCTGGAGAAGGGTAACAATTTTGTTGAAGAAATTTCACTGAATAAGAAGAATAAGGAAGAAATTTCATTGATTGCTCAAATGGAAATGGAAATCGAAGTGAAAGAGACTCAGCTCGGTAATGAAGATGCAGAACAAATTGCTGCTACTTCAAAGACAAATGATGGTAATGAAAACACCCCAATGGAGATTATGTTGGAAAAGGGTAACAATTTTGTTGAAGAAATTTCATTGAATGAGAAGAATAAGGAAGAAATTTCACTGATTACCCAAGTCAATGATACAAAAGAAGAGATTTCTGGAGATACTAATGATAGTCAAATTTCAACTGAATCCAGTAATAAGAAGAAGATTAAGAGAAGATGGACTAGCAAGGAGAAACAGGATCGGAAAAACTACTTTTCTAATGAAGGCAAAGTTGTTTCTGAAAATTCAAAGTCCATAAGTGAGTATAAGCACATAATGACATTACTTAAACCTAATTACTGAATTCATTATTTTGTATTGATGATTTTTGTTGTTTTTTTTGTTTTGTTTAGGGGAGGAAAAGAAGGTTAAAATTAATGGAACTAGCAAAAGGCGTTCATCAAATTTTGATGTTGTTGTTAGAGTGAGACAAGTGATTACTCGTACTGATAAGAAACTTCTTGTTCTTGATCTTAATGGATTGCTGGCTGACCTTTCTAACCACCTTGGAAAAAAGACGCGTAAGAATTTCGATAGCATTGTTAACTTTAGATGTTTTGTTTATTGATTAGAGTTAAAGGGTTGATTTCTTCTTTTGTTTTCTTATTGGTGTAGGGACTAAGAGACCTTATTGTGATGAATTTCTCAAATTCTGCTTTGAAAGATTTCATGTGGGTGTTTGGTCTTCTAGAAAAAAGTATATCTAACCAACCTATGTTACATATATGTCTTGAGTAATTTGATCTATTTGCTCTTTTTTAAATTGAATTGTGGATGTAGCTTTGTGCAAATGGTGAGACATTAGATAACCTTATTGATTCAGATGTTATTGTTGAAACTTGCAGGAGTAATGTGATTAATGTAGTTAACTTTCTCATGGGAGATATGAAAGAAAACCTTCTATTTTGTTGGGTTAGTAGTTCTCAATATAAGTTTCTTAGTTGATTTGTTTAATGCAGTCCACGTTCAGGTTTTCTTTTCGGTCTTATTGATACTCTTGCTCCAATTATATTGGTTCTTTGCTGAAACCAATTTCCGTAACGTAGTTATAATAGTGATATCCTATTTGCATTACATAAAAACTAAAATTGGAATCCCATATAAAATCTCATTTTGATTGAATCTCTATGCACTTTGTTGTAATCCTGATATTTTGTCATGTCTGACTAGCTTTTCTTCCTTGGCAGGACGTATCTCACTGTACTGAAACAGGTTTCAGAGTTCTAGGGAACTGGTATAAGCCTATGGTATTAAAAGAGCTGAAGAAACTATGGAATAAGTATGAACCAAATCTTCCATGGCAAAAGGGGGTTTTCAATGAATCAAACACGTTATTGTTGGATGATTCCCCCTACAAAGCTTTATGCAATCCTGTAAGTTATCCGCGTTCTACGCCTATTTATTTTCTGATCTCGGGTTATTATATGTTTTTGTTTTTATTAGTTGATACTGTTTGTAATTTTATTTTCTTTGGATATGTAGCTGTACACTGCAATCTTTCCATCCTCATATACTCGAGAGGTTCTAAATGACAATTCATTAGGTGAGACTTCTCTACTTCAAGAAATTGTGCTACTTTGAACTGTACTAATTCGAGACAATGTGCTGCGTAGTCTGCATATGTTTGTAGAAATTACATGAGTTCGATGAAGAAGGATTTTGCACATCCGGTTGTAGGAAGTGGGTAATGTCACCACAACACCCTAGCTATTGTGGGGGTTAATGAAGTGGTGGTCTTGAACATTTAAGCAAATGATAATCTAGTGATTTTGCCCATGTTTACATCTAGGTAAACCACTTGCCACTTGGAAAAATTGGACCACATTAGCTGACCATATGACATGGCCATATAATCTCTCTTGTTTTCCCCATGGCCTTTAATTTTCGCAAAGCTGAAGTCCATTCTGAATTTCTCAGACTTTCTAACAAGGCTAACTGCTTAACAAGTTTTCAGATTTTCAGACTGTCAGAAAGATTCTCACATTTGTAATTTGCAAGCCAGGTCCAGGAGGAGATCTGTGGGTCTATCTAGAAGGTTTGGTTTTGGCTGGAAATGTCCAGCAGTATGTGGAGCAACACCCTTTTGGCCAGCCTGCTATTACAAGCCGAAATCCCAAATGGGGTTTCTACCTAGAAGTTTTCAATGCTGTGGTAAGAAAGATGAGTCAGATGGAGTTTTTAGAGTATCTTTAGAGCAGATTTGGGAGCATTTTTGAAGGTCCTTTCATAATTTTATATAGGTCAAAGTTACATTAGGTTGAAAGGAAAATGGTGCTTTGAGGAAGCTCTTGTGTTAGTTAATGAGTCACTACTACAGTTAACTGGGCTTTGAAAATATTGTATTAGACTTTGTAGCGGTATTCCTCTCAAAAGCTACCAAAAATAGTGTAGTGCCATATATACATCCCTGTTGATGGATACCCTCTCTCCTCCACACATGATGCTTAACCACCCTTCTATAGATAGATCGATTTCAACAGCCAGGTATACACATGCAACTCAATTGTCCTACTTCTCCCTTGCCTTCATAATATGTATTTGTTACGGAAGTGAAGTTGTTCATGCTTTGGTTTTTTTTTTTTACCCCTGGTTTTGGTATCTTGTGGGCCTTCTTTTGCATGATTTTCTTGCATTATTTACTAATCTATGGCAATAACCGTATGATCCGCCTTTTTTTCTTGGTAACGATTTAGGTGATTCTTTTTTTTCCCTAACCAATGTCCCTGTTATTGTAACCATGATCTATTATGCTTTGAACCTCTTGGAAGATTTATTCACTTGAAAGTATGTACTTCTTTGGTCTAGACAACTGTATTTCACATTAGTTACTATTCCCACTGGTGAAATAAATATGTGCTAGTTGGTGTAACTTAGAGTTGCTGCAGAACAATTTTCTATTAGTTAACATGCGGTTATGGCTTCTTACTAGCTCACAGTCTCAGAAACCACACAACTTAATAGGAAATCAGATTTGTCAGTTACTGTTGATTTTCAAATAGTGCAGAAAAGGCATAGTGCAAACTCTGCATTCATTTGTAGATCTAAAGAAACTTAAACCGGCAAAACCAGAAAAGTTTGATGCAAGTACTTGATTTGCTGCATGGTTATATTTATCTTGCTGTCTGCAGAAAGTAATAGCTGTATTGCTGGAAAGTAAAATATGTTATATAAAGATTGTAATTGTCTTGTTACTGAGGCGTTTTCTCATACGCCTAAATTCACTACACCGTAATCCCTTGTTGCTGCAGCTCGGGTGCCTAGTTTGAGTTCCTAGCATAAGATGCTAAAGACCATCATACATGAGCCCAGAGTCATTTCAAGTTTTATGAATGTGTATTATTGAACGATTTTTTGGGCGCTACTCAAAAATGGAGGGGGACTACTCTTCATTTTTTTGGTGGATATTTGGAGTAATTTTGGGTCACCCCTTATCTAAGTATTTATGTTAATACCAAACTTACCCTTCTTAGTTAAATTAGTTTAGTGTAAGGATTAGTTAAATAATTAAATTAAATTAAATTAATTAGTGGTTAGTGAGGTTAGATTAATTAGTCGTGTGTTTTTAGAAGAATAATTTTTGAGAAGAAGAAGAGGGTTTTGTTTTTTTTTTGTTTTTTAAGATGGTTGATTTCGAAATGAGGGTTTCGGGTACTTTTGTATACTTCAAATTTAGTTAATGTTGCTTGAATTGGCCAAAATTTTCGAAAAAATTAAAAATTATAAACTGATTTCGACCATGGAAATAAAGTTCGGTTACGACATCTGAAGAACAGGTAGACGAGCTCATCTGCAAGTGTAGTTCAGCTAATGTTTCTGAAAATACAGGTAGCCGAACTCATCTTTAATGGAGTTTTTTCTTTCAGAGAAAAGTTCGGTTAGGAGAAAAAAATTGCGACGTAACTGAACTAAAAGTTCGGCTGAGAAAAAAAATCGACGAAACCGAACTCAATATGCATGTTTTCAGAGAAAAGTTTGGTTAGGAGAAAAAAAGTTGCGACGTAAACGAACTAAAAGTTCGGTTGGGAATTTTTTTTTTACGAGGTAACCGAATTGTTTTCTGAAAGAAAAAACTCTATTGAAGTTGAGTTCGGCTAGTTTGACAAACTGTTTCACATAATTCCTAGCCGAACTTTTCTCTGCAACTTCAATTTTCAACTCATTTTGATGATTACTACTCATTTTTTGAACCAAAAACGAATCACAAGTAATGGGTTTGTGGAAATTTCTTTGAATCGAGACGATGAAGCGGAAAGAAGAGAAGAAAATGAACCCTCTAATAGTAACGGATTTGTGAAAAATTAAAAGTAATGGATTTGTTATAATTTTGATTTTGATTTGATTTTGTTTTGTTAATGATTTAGATTAGGTATATGTATATTTATTAGATTAGTTTTAATTTTAATTAGGTTAAGGGTAGGTTAGTCATTTCCACACTTTAGAACACCCCTTATAAGTATAGGGTCGACATTCTTATCACTTAGTAGTCCCCCTCCATTTTTGAGTAATGCCCAAAAAATCGTTCTATTAAATCCCAAATAAAAATGGGATGATTCTGGTCAGATCGTCCGAAAAAAACCCAGCTTGAAACTGCCACCCTGATTAGTAATGCACGAATACAAGCCCTGTAAAAAAAAGTTTTGCGAGAAGGCTGTTTGGGGTTGTTTGTTAAAGATTTACAATGCAGTACTAACTGCAACACATGTTTCTTAAACTTATTCAGCTTTCTGATGCCATTTTGGATCATATCAGCACCATCACAGGGCTAACTTTTAGGCTGTAAATATTCCAAAGTATCATTTCTAAGTGTTTTTTTTCTTCTTGATACTGGTAAAGTTGGGCCTGCTCTTAAGCAGACTGAGCCACTAATGAGTCAATGACCAACGCCTGCAACACATATACTGCCCTCCACTGCTTTTAATGGAGGGAGGGTGATTGAACATTGGACTGTCCTATGCAACAGGTTGCAGAAAACCCCGCACTGCAAGGTGGTTTAAATTGCTAAGCACCTTGAATTAAGAGAAAATAAAACTGCAAACTCCTCCGACGATGAGCTTCAGGAAAATATTGGATGTGCATACGAAGTTTTGAATTTAGTCAATGTCTGTCTAAAATACTTCAATCTCCCCATAACTAACTAAAAAAAGTTTAAACCATTATATCCATTAGCTGGGCGCCAATCGGATTAGCGTTTTTGTGAAAAAGCATACAGAATCTCACTAGGGTTTCTATACTTCATTGGTTCATCTCTCACACAGAATTCAAAACACTCTTCTTATCTCTATACTCAGAAGAAAAAACAACCTAGTTTTTCCCCTTTTGATTTATAACCTCCATAGATCAAATCGCTTCGAGTGCTTTGATGAGTTTGTTCTTGGATTGATAAGGATTCGCTACATACTACGATTGCTTATTTTCATTCCAAAGTTACAAAAGTGAGGTAATTTGCATTTCTCCTTTCATTTTGAAAATTTTCATGATTTCATCAAAATAGTTGATAGTTTGATGTAAATAGCATGTTTTAGAGAGTCGGATATAATTGTTGGACACTCATATGACGAATTTTACATGAAATTTTAGAGTTACAAAATAGGCAGTTTATGTAATTGCTTATTTATATATATATATATTTTTTCATAAAACCTTGTTAGAGTTAAAAAATTATAATAATAAAATCTCATAAAATACATTAAAGTCCTACTCATGTTTCTGGGAAAGTGGTATTTTTTTTCTTTCCATAAACGGAAGGAGTATGTAGTTGCAGGAAATCCTACAACCACACCCTATTGATAATCTACGGAGTAATCTAAGAAACCATGATGAAATACTCAAAATCTTTTATTGAATCTTAGAACAAGTACAAAGATAACGAGGGAAAACCCTAACTTGGAAAACAAATAACTCTCTCTCTCCTAAATATCTTATCTCAGCTTACCAAAAAGATCTCTCTTCTACAAAGGTGTTTTGTTCCTTATATAGGAGTTTACATAGTGGAGGACGGCTAATAAAGCCCCTAATTTCGGATCTGACGTGCGTCAATGTCGCGAAGACTTTATCATTGCCGCACGATTTCTTTACTGCCGCACAGTTCTTCACACTATTATCGTGACTAAGTGACATCATCTGGCTCGTCATCTTGGATGTGCTTTATGCGTTCGTAATCGCTTTCTATTCACAGGAGTTATTTCGCATGCTAAATGAGTGTGCGGTATTTTGTACCCACATTTTGCCTCTTCTCTTATCGTTCTTTCAAAGAAGGAGCGGTGAGAGAAACTCTGATTTTACTTTTGCCGCACCCGTTTATCTTTTCGTATTCCTTTTCACTGACAGTATTCCGATATCTCGGCATGACTATTCCCACGTGCTGACTTCTCCACTCATCATTCGACACGTCCCTGCAGGATTTGACAACCGTCTCTTCGTATCTATCTTATCATTAATGAGTCCGTAAAAGAGATATCCCGGGAAAGGAAATATGATCCTTTATATACCCCAGTACGCTCTCTTCTTCACTTTTTTATTCTTTATCTCCTTCTTCGTTCTCTGCAATTTTTACTGTTCAGTTGTTCTTCAGTTTCGTTCAATCTTTGATTGATCATCACACTCTACTTCGCGCCTTCTTTCCATCTTTAACTGTTTCTTCTATCTTCTTTTTACTTTTTTATGTTGTGAACCCCGTCTTTCGTTATCTTCTTCTTGATTATTTTGATCCTGATCATCTTGATTGAATCTCTCTCATCTTCCATTCCCATTCTAAAAATGCCACTTAAACCAGGTTGGAAGAATGTTAAAGAGTTCAAGAGATTATAGGCTGAATTCGAGCATAGAGGTTTTACATTATCCATTCCTCCAGGATCAGAATCTACTTCTTCTCTTGAACCTAAATGGTTTTCGCTCGATCAATGGGACGATCAGAAAATCGTTATTTCGCTCGGGCAACTGCTCGTTGGTCTTCCCATTCCCCTCTATAATCCTCAGATCCCCTTGTTCTATGAGCTTCTATCTGATGCGATATTTTCGCGCGGCATATTCCAATTGAGTGGTGACTGCATCAGGATAGTGATGGAGTACGCTCGTCGTGCGGCAGGGTTAGAATTTTCTTATCCAGAAGATGTAAGGAATCCTAAACAAGCACAGAAAGAAATCATCCCCGCGGAGTACACAGTTGAGAACTTCTTTCTCCACTATGATGTTGTCATTGTGAAGAATGAATCATTCCGTTAGGGCATTCGTTTGATGAGAAAAGACGGTTTTGCAGAAGACCGGAGGATCATGCGGGATGTTGACTTTCATGACTCCTCTAATAACACCGCTCGTAAATCAAAGGATACTCGCTGCGTGGAGTATCCTATCATTTTGGAAGGTCCTTACATTACTGGTAAGGGCGCTGATGGTTCACTTCTTCCTCTTCCCGCGGAGTTTGCCGCTTATAAACCTTGGGAGTTCAGATGGCCTGAGGAACATGATGTGGTATACTACTTTTGTCTTCGTCTTTCTATCTATTTCCTTTCTATTGTTCTTCGTTTTTCTTATTACTCCCTTCGGTTTCAGATTGCAAAGAAGAAAAAGAAGGCTAATAAAGCTGCGTCTTATGCGTCAGATTCGCGTGATAATGAAGTAAGAAATACTCTTACTCGAAATTTAACAATATTGTTGCCTCTGTTTCTTATCTTTCATTATGCGCGTAGGATGAGCCTGTTGACGCTGCGGATTCAAGCAAATGCGGTGATATTCCTTTAAAAGTAAGGGGAAAGAAGGTTGCCTCTAAATCCACTGCTAAGAATATCTCCAAGAAGAGGAAATTATCTTCTCCCACTCCTCCAAATACTATTTCCTATGATGACGCGCTACTTTCTCCTGAAGATTCCTCATCTGCGTCTCCTATGAATCAGTTGTCAAATATCTTTTCCGATTCTCTATCAGCTATCAATAATGATCCATTGACTCGTACATGCGAAGTGGTTGCTAAAATTTGTGACGCTCCTTCTTTGAGTCATGAATCCTTACGAGGAGTTGCCTCTGCATTAAGTCCAAGCTTTCAATTCGCACTTGGATCTTTGGTAATTTTTATACCGCCACGTCCGCTATTATGATACTCTTATGCTTTGTGTTTATTTTAACCCCCATTTTATGTTATCGCAGAGTGCCCGTATGTCTTACGCTGTCACTTCAGATCTTCAAAGGAAGCTTCATTCTTTTGAAGCTGAAAATCTCAAACTTAAAGCTGAGGTCTCCACTTATAAGAACGATGTTAGTGAGCTTCGTGAGAGGAATAATCAATTGATCGGTATGTAGCCCTTTGTTGCTTCCACTTTTATATTGGTGCGTCATTTTCGCCTCCTTTTAATTTTCTGTGTTTGCAGAAATTTACAACTTAACTGACGAAGCCATTAATTATCCGGCCGAAGATGAGATCCTTTTAGAGCATCTTAATTCCTCCTTAAATGACGTTGTTAATGTTTACCTAGAAGCTCTTAACCCTGTGGAACTGAAGTCAAAATATGAAATCCTTAAAGTTGAGCATAGGAGCATGTTATCCGTTAGTAATGGCTTCAGGCGCTATTTTGAAGCCAAGGAAAAGATTAAAATTTTAGAGGCGAGAAATGCCGCTCTTATAACCGAGAAGGATGAGGTTGTTCTAAAGGGTGCGAAAGCTTTAAAGGAGTTTCATGAAGTTAATCTCCAAGTTCAAGTGGAAAGAGATTAAGTTATAAGCGAAAATAACGCATTAATTGATCGAGAGAACACGATCCGCTCTCGACTACTTATAGAAAATGACGATGAATTTGAGTGGGCTGCTAGGGTTATTGATAATGCTAGGAATGGTTTAGCTACAAATGTTAGCCTTGAGTATGATCATGCTGAATTGGTTAAGACCATTATTTCTGAAAAAGAAGGTTGCTTATACTTCTTCTATAATGTCTTCGACTTTTTGTGCAGCTTTCTGATTTTTACTTGTACGCGGTCTTGATCTTTTTGTTGTATTTTGTAGAATCCGAGAAGAAATATCTCAAGGAGATTGAGGAGTTGAGATCTAAGCTTTCTGCCAGGTATTCTAAGTGCCGAAGACTCAAGAAGAAGTTAGTGGTCACTGTCGCTAACTTGACTAAAGACGCGATTCGTCTGCGTGATTCAGAAGTTAAAAAATACGCAGGGAAGATCTGTGATGAGCATAATATTCATCTTCCAGATTATTACTTCGCTGAAGTTCCTGCTAATGAAGAAGATTCTGAAATTTCCGATAGCGAAGCAGAGTATGAGGAGTATGAAGAGACTGGAGATGAAGATAGTGGTGATTCTGAAGTTGAAGAAAAAGGTGAAGATGATATGGGCGGGAAATAGTCGCATCTTCTGAAATCTGTTTTTCTTTTTTATTCTCCGCTTGTAAAGTCCTCATCTACTCTTTGTATTATGCTCTCCCTTTTCATCCTTTGTTCAGAAAGGAGACTTGAATGTATAATCTTTTTCTTTAATGTATAATCCTTTTCTGCTTCTATCCTTGCGTATTTTAATTTTGCAATTTATCATTAATCGAAAGCAAAATGTTTTTCCAGTGACAATAATGTATAACATATGCGTTAATAATAACATATAATCATATGCGTGAATTTATCATATAGTGGCGGGTAACACTTCTTCATGTGTTTGCATTCCCATTCTTGCCTCTGTTAGTCGCCACAAGATGGTTGGATTTTGCGTATGTTACTTTGTATCAAATACGCATAAGTCTATCATCTATGCCTTCACAGGTATCTGTTATGCAGCGAAATTATTTAGTTTCATACCTGAATAATTTCTCCTTTATTTTACCTCATGACTGTGTCTTTGTGTTCTGCCTCTGCTATGTCTTGTATTATCATTTTCGCGCCTATATATCATCTTACTCCTTAACTTTATTTTATATGTGTGTGTTAATCTTTGAGATCCTTTCTTTTTAACATTCCTTTTTTCCTGCAGAACAATATTAGTTTCAATTTGGTTTTTCTCATGAGGTCTTATTTTGCCTATATGTATCATTGATTGTGCGACGAAATCGCAGGCGGTCTTTACATTTTCATGCAATGACACATTGATTTCACCTTATCATTTCTCATATTATTGCCTCTGCAGGATGTATTGATGCGCCAATATGACAAGTTTTATTACTTCCGTGAGTAAAAGTATCATGACATTGGCGTCTTTGACACAATTCAGCTCCCTAATGGAGGGTTCCGTCCTTATATTCCCCCTGAATGCCCCTTCAAAGAATCTTACCCCTACCGGGTTAAGGTGGGCTTTTCCCATCCAGTGATGCAACAATCAGTTATATTCGCGGCCTCTTATCCCTCTGCCGATATGGCTTATGGTTACGAGACCACACCCTAAGTGGGGTTTCTTGAGGACCGAGTGTATCATAGTCAGGACTTGCCAAGAGCGGCCAGGTACGCTCCAGACGCCCCAGGCACTCTTGACTCAACCGTGTACCTCGGCGCCCTGATCGAGTTTCTACACTCCTTAGGAGAGACCTTCTCACCTTAGTCTTACGACTAAGGCGTCTCTGCTGGATGGGATTTCATTTCACCCCAAATCTCCATGACTCGGGTTTGAGGGTCGGTGTGGCTCTCGCCTGAGTCATGCTAACTAGGTTTTCCCAAATTATAACGTGCGTTAGGTCTTATTATTGCCTCTTTCTATTATGCGAACTAGGGTGCACGCCACAATTGGATGCCTAGTCTCCCTAGTTAGAGGTTTTAACTTATGTTTGCCTTCTATTAAGGTCTTATTTTTTCCTTTTCCTTATATTTATGAAGAATAATTTTTCATTTTCATTCATATTCGTGATTAGTACAATTCTGATGTCTTCTTTCTTCAATAATTCTCTTACATAATAACTTATTTGGTGTAAATATCTTTTCAACTTTTTCACTTCCTTCATCCCTTCTGCTTCATTAGGTTCGCATACTGACCATTTCTTCTGTCATGTTTAGATTTTCGCACGTATCATACTTCTTCAAATATGCTTGGTTCCAAAATTGGTTAAGTTTTCCTTCCTCCTTTTTCCCCTCTTCATTAATTCGTATATTCCATTTCCAATGACCTTCTTAACTATGTAAGGTACATCCCATACGTTCTTCTTCATTTCATTTCCACTTTTATGGTAGGGCGGTATTTGTCTCAATACTAGCTCTCCTATCTTGAATTCGTTCTTTTTGACGCACTTGCTAGGTTCGTCCTCTTGTGCGGTGGTTGTCTCCTTAGCAGAAGTCTTGTTTATTTCTACGCCCTTGTTCACAACATCGACCATCAACCTTTCACTTCGCTTGCCTTATTGTATTTCCCTCTTCCAATCTCTTCGCTTGTTCGTGCGTTCTTCACTTTTGTCAACATCAATCTCATGACAGGCTTTTCCCTTATTTGGATCTCCTCTTATTACTCCAATGCCTTGAGGTAATGGAAATTTGATGCATTGATGAAAAATTGAAGCCACTCCAAGGATGTTGTATAACCATGGCCTGCCTATTAAGGCATTGTATGGAGACTCTACATCAACCACGCAGAATACTATTTCTATGGTTATGGTTTTAAGAGGTATTCGTATTGTTATTTCTTCTTTTGGTTTATTGGCCGATCCATTGAAACCATAAATCTTGTAAGTTGAAGTGATGAGGCCATCGTCTCTGCCGCCCATAGTCTTGTAAGTATGGTAAAACAATATATCCACTAAGCTGTCAGGATCTATCAATATTCTGTTTATTGCCCATGCGTCTGCGTCATTATCTTCTTCTTGTTCATTCTTTGCTTTTGGGTTAATCTCCAATTTAACAACTAATGGACTCTCATGCAATTCTCCGCTTCCTGGTACTTCTTCTGCGTTGAAAGAGATTGGTTTTCTCTGCCAACCTTTCAGTGGTGATGTCTTTGCCAAGTTGAGTGTCTCTTTTCCGTCATTGTCTCTTGCATGAACTCGACTTAGGACATTATCATGGAAATCTTATATGCTTCTGAACGAGTGTATTATTGAGTTACAGTATAAGTTCCTGGCATTCGCTCCTACTTCAATCAAATATGTCTTCCTTCCAACTTCTACTCCTGGTGCATGCCCTTCTGGTGGTGGTGGTAAATTATGTTTTTGCGGGACTAAAAAATGGTTTAATTTTCCCTGATCTATCATTCTTAGTATGATATTTCGCACATTTCGACAATTACTTGTGGTGTGACCATGGAACCGATGATAAGCACAAAACTCTCTGCTTCTTCTTCCTGGTGATAGCTCATGACCCATATTTGGTGGTTCTGGTATGTCTTCCATTAATATTACCGCCTCCCAGATTTTGTCTATTGCGGTATTTAGACGCGGCATTTTTATTTCTTCCCAGACTGTTCTACTTCCTCCTGGGCCTTGATTATAGTATCGCTTCTACCCCCCATATCCTTCTACTTGGTTATCTAGCCTTAGAAGCTTATTATTTCTTGCATTGTTGTTATATTGTCTTTCTCTAAGTTCTCTTTCATACATTTCTTGATCTATACTTCTCATGGAAACTTGCTTTTGCTTATCTTCCATTACCATCTTTTCTTGACCTCCTTGGGATGTGATTGCAACTGCATTTGTTATCTTTGGGAGTAAGCTTGCATTCCCTTCTTTTGCGTTTGTAACCGCAACTAGATAAGATTCCATTTCCTTTTTCTTTTCTTCGAGAGCGATGTACTCTTCCTGGTACTCGCGCAGCTCTGTCATTGTTATGGTATCCTTTTCCCTGAATATCTGCGTATACAACAGATCTGTTGGAAAAAGTGCGTTAATGAAAGCTAATATGAGATTCCTTTCATCCACTCTCCATACCATTTCACTAACATGGTTCTCCAACGCGTGGTTAAGTGTCGCAAGCCCTCATTGATCCTTCTGCGTAAGCTGAATACCTTCTCTATTCCTGATCGTCACATGTTGTTACTGATGTATGCTCCTAAGAAGATGCTTTGTAAATGACTAAATGATGTTATTGTTCCCATTGGCAATCCCTCAAACCATTGTAAAGCTTCTCCTGTTAGACTGGCAGGAAAATACTTGCATAAGACCACATCATTATCTTTCCATTGTAAAAGAGATCTGTTGTACGCCTTTATATGTTGCACTGCACAAGTGCTTCCATCAAAAATATTAGTAAATACAGGTAAAGTGCATTTAGTTGGTATTCCTTCAATTTGTATCTGCCGTGCGAATGGTGTTTTTCCTGCTTCTTCTAATTGTCGTCTACCTCCATCTCTCCGTGTCGTCATCATCGCTCTCACTTCTGCTAATTCTCTCAAGATTGCTTCATTCATGGTTTGGTATGCGTCTTGCCGCACAGGTCTTTTCAGTTGTGCTTCCCTTAGTCTGTTGCCATGCCTATTTTGACGTATCGCCTCTTGTATTTCTCTTTCTTCCGCCTCTTCTCTTCTTCTTCTTCGTCTGTCCCTTTTATTCCTTTCATGTCTTGCCCGGATCTGTGCATCAATGTTTCTTTCCTTTTCTTCTTCACGCTCTCGTTGATTTCGCAGCATTTCTCTACCATGTAGTATCATCCTCCCTTGTTCTTCATCAGTTTCATCTTCCTGATCATGATGTACGCGGTTATGTTCACCATGCCGCTCATTGCGACCACCTCTGCGGTTTTCTTGTGTGCAATAATTTTCGCCTTGTTGTACGTATCGATCATCGAGTGGCTGCCGTTCTATGCGATGATGACCGCGCTCATCCTGCATATTATAACCTACCTGGAAATTTTCAACAATGTTGTTATCTAAGAGCTGCTCCTGTCTAACATCCTTGCGGCTAGATCGGCTACGTCTTGACGTGCTCCTACTTGTCCTTGACCTTGAACTTTCACGTGCGGTACTTCGTGACCTCTGTTCTTGTAATATGTTATTCTCTTCTCTTAGCTCATCATTCTGACGCGTCAAATTCGCACGTGCTTCTTCTTCTCTCCTTCTTTCTGCGACTAATCTTTGTCGGAGCTCCTCTATGGTCATATTCTCTTCATTTTCTCTTATTAGTCCTTCCTCACCAGTTCTTTGCTCGTTTTCTTCCGTCGTATCTGTATCTGTAGTGTGGACACTTACCGCATCATAATTGATGGTGTTGTTCTCCGCCTGTTCGCGTTGGATCTGAGTTTGGACTTGTGTTCCTCGATTGTTCCTTTCCCCCATCCTTGATGATTCGGCAATCTCGCTTCTTCTTCTTCCTGCGATTCTTCTGCTCCTCCAAGTCGCTCTCACTTGTTCTGCTGTAGATGCTTGTTTCACCATCTGTTTTACCTGGAACAATATTTTCTCTTGACAAGGGAAAAAGTACTCTTCAAAGAACCGAAAATGTTACTAATGAAACTATTTTTTCTGAGTTGAAAACTTTTGTTTTTGTTTTTCAGATCTAAACCTCCAAAACTCTCAAAGATAGTTAATAGAGCGTAGAAAAACGATGAAAATTTTTGAGCGTTTTTTGAAAGAATTTCACCAACAAGGTATATCATCCGAGCTGTTTCTAGCGCCAAAATGTAGTTGCAGGAAATCCTACAACCACACCCTATTGATAATCTACGAAGTAATCTAAGAAACCATGATGAAATACTCAAAATCTTTTATTAAATCTTAGAACAAGTACAAAGATAATGAGGGAAAACCCTAACTTGGAAAACAAATAACTCTCTCTCTCTCCTAAATATCTTATCTCAGCTTACCAAAAAGATCTCTCTTCTACAAAGGTGTTTGGTTCCTTATATAGGAGTTTACATAGTGGAGGACAGCTAATAAAGCCCCTAATTTCGGATCTGACGTGCGTCAATGTCGCGTAGACTTTATCATTGCCGCACGATTTCTTTACTGCCGCACAGTTCTTCACACTATTATCGTGACTAAGTGACATCATCCGGCTCGTCATCTTGGATGTGTTTTATGCGTTCGTAATCTCTTTCTATTCACAGGAGTTATTTCGCATGCTAAATGAGTGTGTGGTATTTTGTACCCACAGAGTATGTTTTAGTCTACATAGTGTGATCAAATTAAATCATGGACATGTGTGATTTTTCGGACATTTAATCAGATGGAACATCAAGATAACAAAGATGAGGTTGGAGATGAAAGAGCTCAAAGTACTGTGGATCATATCCCGCCAATGGATCCTACTAGGTATCGGTATGGGCCGTATGGCAATGATGTGCCACCAGCACCGCAATTTCCTACAATCGATTGGAATGTGCAAGTCTCGGACAAGCATGGCAACCCTGTTAATGTGCTTTTAGAACCACCCTACCCTCCTCCTATACTCTTTGATGCTAGTTGGGGAACAAGGGTTAGTAATTTTTGCTTCAACTCCCTTGGCTTATTTTGTCTGCCATATGTTTTAAGTTTTTGTTTAATAATTTCACAAGCTTATAATTATTGTTTCTTGCAGGAACAATGGAAGGAACTTGTTGAAGAGTTACATGCTTATCACATTATTTCGAACAAGTTTTATTTTGAACGAGACCGTCAGCGTCAACTTGCACTTGGCCAACACAGAGTGGACGGATCAACATCAAACCAACCACACAGTACTAATGAACCATCTTATAATCCTGGAGAAGATTCACCATCAAAGGTTACCTGTAAAAGACAAGCCACAAGTCAAGATGGTGCAGATGTTCCAACTACTAATCCATAATATGTTAACTAGTACTGCTTTTAGTTTGGATGATGTTATTTAGCTGAAAAATCGATGTTGTGAACTAAGGATGCACAATTCTCCGCAATTTTCTATATGCTTCTATATTTTGTTAAATGTGCTTTAGAGAATTGGTAGAACGCAATATAATGCAAAACATGATGGAAAACAACTCTCATATGCCTAAATCTAGTACACTGCAATCCATTGTTACAGTTAATGCACCTAGTTTCTTGTTTGAATTCCTAGCACAACTATTATGCATGACCCCAGAGGCATTTCAAGTTTTGCGAATATTTATTTTCGACCCAGTTTTCTTTTTCACAGCAAGGTCGTACCAATGGCTTCATTTCTGGTCTAAATGAGAAAAGCGACACATTTAAATTGGAAAAAATTTAAGATATTGATAATCAACTAAAATATTGTTGGCAATTTTTTTTTTGACAGAGAGCTGAATTCCGCTAACTGAGTTAATCGGTAGTACATTTGCGTGGGAATACGCCGACGGAGATCAGTTAGCATCGCTTGGCTGAGTTAACCAAGACGTTGAGAGCGAGGCGTACTTATATTTTTGTAACAAAGAGCGATGCAATGTTTTGGGTTTGGTGGTATAGTTAGTCACAAAGATTCGAGTCCTACATGAATACAAGCCCACTTGTAAAAAAGTTATGTGAGAAGGCTATTTTGGGGTTGTTTGTTAAGCATTCTTGATAAAAAAAATTACAATGCAATACCTAAATGCATCATTTCTTTCCAGATGGGATTCAATCCCATTAGTTTGTCCCAAGTTTGAATAGTTTACATGGTTAAAATGAGGTACTTAGCAAAGGTTACACTGGCCATGAGCATTTGCAGTGTTCCAACATTTTCCACCCACCGTATCCAAACTTAAAATTCTTCATTTATGTGAGTTTTTTCCTCTCCTTTTTTGGCTTTTCATTTGTTGTCATCATTAAATAATTTTTCTTTAGTAAAGATGAGTTGTTTGGACTTTGGAGGACCAAAGTTTCATTCATGTGACATGTTTTATCAAGGTTTATTGTAACAGTTCACATGCACATGTGGGTCTAACAATTCACATGTTTCTCAAATTTATTCAGCTCTCTTATGCCATTTTCGATCATATCTTCACCATCACAGGGCTCACTTTCACTTTCAGATATATATATTCCAAAGTATCATTTCTAAGATTTTTGTTCAGGATGTTTAAGCCTTGCAGAACTTGAAAACTTCCAACAGGTCAACGACATAACAGTTGTATGTGTCTTCCACTCCTTTCACATACAAACAAGAACGGATTTCTCTCATTACTCTACAGAGTACAGGAAAATTAATTGTTCCTTGGGTCATTCTGTCCACATCAACTCGCGTTGGCCGCTATGGACCTATCGCCTATGTCCCAGTCTCCGCATTTCTCAACATCAAGGTCTCCAAATATGCCTATCTTTTCGCAACCGGAAAAAAAAAAAAAAAAAAAAAAAAAAACCCTCCAAATCCTTTAACCTATACCGAGTACAAAATATGGCCGAGAGAATACGCGAGTTCTCGCCCTCGCCCTCTTCCTAGAAGAGGACTTTCATGCTGTAATAGCTCATAGAGCAATACTGTAATCTTGTGATATCAAAGTTCTGGTGATTCATGAAAATAATCAATGTGCCTAAAATACTTCAAGCTCGGGTAAGAAGAAGAGTTCAAGTTTCATTCCAGAAATTTGGAAAACAGAATTTGTTAATAATAAGCTAATCATGTGGCTATTGAACATCACTCCATTGTAGTCCAGCCCGGTTAGGATACCTGGCTTTCACCCAGGCGACCCGGGTTCAAATCCCGGCAATGGAACTTTTTTATGCTTTTGGCAAAAGCTGGTCAAATTGACTCTCACTCTAGCTAGTTGACTGATCATTTTGATGCAAAGAAAACTTTTATCAAGTAAACTACAAGGCTAACCAACTGCTTAAAGGAAACAGTGAGGCTTCGGTTAAAGGCCTAAGATAGCTGGAAACGCAACTAATTTTGTTTTAGTTTTCTTGGTACAGAGTATGTGAATTTATTTCATTTGGTCGTGTTTTTTATTTTTTTACAGAACTGGAAATTTTCCAACAAGTCAACGACACTACATAGTAGAGGACCAGTACTGAAGTCTGAAACTTGGTACGCCTTTATTATCCTGGTTTACTTCACATTAATTTTTCCCTTTTTCCTCTAAACAAAGTAGAGGAAAATTAATTGAACATTATGCCCATTTCAACTCCCGTTGGCTATGGACCTTGAGTACGGTCCCAGTTTCTTATGTTCATTACTGATCAATATTAAGGTCTCCCGACATATCTTTTCGCAACCGGGAAAAATCCCCCCCATAATTCTTGACTTAGCAGTACTACCCATAAGTTCAGCCTAACATATTTCAATGTTTCCAGAAAAATTTAAACTTTGAAAGTGAAAATTTGGGAAAACACCATCAGGCTTTAAAGCGCAATATAGGATAGTATATGGGTTGGTTTTTCATGAAGCGGCAATTTAGAACATATCTGTACGGTTAGGTTTGCCTGCAGCTATATGCATGAGTGATACTGTAAAATCTGTGATGCCATTTGAGAAGAGAATGTTGTTGTTTCCGATCAATAATATAGGTAGGTAGATTGCATTTGAGATCCTGTCCCACATCACATGATATAGTAGTCGTATCTACTTTGAAAGTTTTCTTAGCCGCATATTTTTCACTAAAATTGGTACCATTCTAGACTTGCATAGCATTGCATATTTTTGATCACTATTATTTGGATTTGTTCTTTTTCGAGGCGGTGTGTTAGGTCCTCTGTTTCTCTTGCATAGTTTTGGTATTGTTTTGTGTTGTAATGTTAGGTTCGTTGTTGTTTTACCTCCAAGATCTGTTTATTTTTTCTGAGGTCGACCGGAGTTGCCCATTTCGATTAGTCTAGATACGAAATGAGGTAATTTATTTATTTATAAGAATTTATAAGAACTTAAAATAAATGTTACTTAGTCAAGACTACCTTCATCTTAAGGAAATGGTACAAATTGAAAAAGTTAAAGTACCATTTTTCCAGGGACCATGTTAGGTGGTTAACATTAAAAGATGTGCTTATTACGAAATTTCACTGAGGGTTACCAAACTCTGTATAATTGAAGGATGGTTGGGAATAAAGACTAATTATTTTTTGACACGAAAAGGGAAAATTTTATTCAAAATGAGTCACCAAAATAATGACAGAAAAGACAAGGAAATAAAAGTAAAGGTCAAACGAAATCAAGAGATAAAGATAACAACGACCATTTAAGTACCCAAAAAAAAATGAAAAACCTAAAATTGGAAAATAAAAAGCTCCACCCAAGAGATCTTCCAAACTCAGCAGGGGCGGAGCTACAGCCAGGCTAGACCTGGCTTAAGCTACCCCAAAAGCCCAAAGTTCCCTTTTTTCCACTACCTATTTAGTGATGAGGCGATACAACAAGCCTAAATTATAGGCTTAAGCCAGGCGTCTACCAAAGGTTAATCCTAAAAGCCACTCCCACACTAAATTTCTAGCTCCGCCACTGAAACTCAGTATACCTTTAAGAAATCCCAATAACCCGATCAAGGGAATTATCCTCCAAATCCATATTTTCATCATGAAAAGTGCATTTTACCACTTTTATTTGATCTTCAGTGTCAAAGTCAAAATCACCCAGTTCATCATAATCAACAATCAATGAGATTCCATACTTTTTGTGTTTCTCTCAAATATTTCTCTGTATAGAGACCTTGTCATGGGATAATCAGAAATACCTAACATCTTGATAAAATGCATTTAGGAATCAATTTGAGCATTGATACCATTTCATCACTAATAGGGGGAGTTACAATTTATCTTCTGAAGTATGATTACGTTTGCCTTTTTTTCCCGGCACCGGCACCCGACTCAAATCCTTACAATCTGGTAGAACTGGATCTAAATCCTCAATTCTATTAGAATCAGGTGCAACATGATCATCATTACCACGAGGGGTACCACTAAACTCTTCTGATCTTGCTTCTGATTCCTTGTTATTGGGTAAAACCACAATCATCTCTACGTTCCTATTTTCAAAATCTTGATCAAGGATGCTGAAGAGGTTCAGATTGCAAGTAAGGACTTGCTCAGCCAAATTTCTTGTTCTCAATTGCTTTTGGATTCACATTGTTCTTGCATAAGCTCTTAGGTATTCTATCATAAATACTCCATTGCTCCTATCTGTATTGGGAGCATAACTCTAAACCTCCAACTTCAGTTGTCTTCACATATTCCAAGAGTGTAGAAGTCTGCATCTGAACATGAGTTTGCACCACACTAACACTAGGACGCTCTTCCAAAATTTCTTCTGTCACAACTTTTCCATCTTCTTTCTCATTCTATGTTTCATCTACTCTAGACCCAGCTGGATTACCTTGATGATTTTTCTTTGAAATCCAATTCAACTTCCTTTTCACTTCCATTCACATCACAATTCTTAGAAGCATGGCCAAAGGGGTGACAAAGATTACATCTTGGGGAGTTTCCATTGGTATTCCATCGGTAAATTCATCATGAACACACTATTAACCCAAAGTAGTATAATAATTTCCACGCACACTCTTACATAAACAAATCGAGTTTTATTCAAATTGTGATCATCCATCATAAGAGGGTTCCCACAATGTAACTAGCAATAGAATTCAACCCTAATTTGTTCCACAAATGGAGTGGAATATTGTAAATCATCAACCAAATAGGAATAGTTTTCATTTCCGTAATTGATTTCTCCAGCAATGGGAACCAAGGTCTAATAATAAAAGATTTTATTTTCAATATAAATAGACCCCTGATCTATAACAAATTTTTTATCCTCTTCATTCAAAATTTGAAAACAAATGCATTATTCCCATGTAACGCGAGCCTTACCTCTGATTTCAACTTCCAAGTGTTAGAGCATTGCTTGGTCGAACTCACAAGTGTTTCTATCTCAAGCTTGTTATCAAATTTAGTTGTCAAAACTATATCTTGATTTCTAGTCTATAATTAGTTAAGTCTCGGATTAGGATAGAAGATGTAATTGAGAAACGGAAATCACTGCAGTCATCATTGTGTTCTACCGTTTAAAGGCGAAGATCAACTGAAGCTTTTGGAGAACTTCTTCAACAAAAGGTAAGTGAAGACTGAACCACCTATATATCAAGTTATATTCATCTTGATAATCTAGGATGCATTTCGGGTAGCATAAGTCCGGATTTTGAGGTTAGCTAGACTTTGTCTATTGCCATCGATTTCCAGTCTCACCTTGATCTATGATCAAAGAGGGAATCACACATATAGGCTTATCTGTGGGAGGCAGATTAGTTTAAAGTCTTTAATTGAGTTGAAGCAACTCTTAGGATGTAAAGGACGTATGGTAAGGGAATCATTTGTGCGGAGTCCTGCTGGAATTAAAGAGGCGTAAGGAACGCGACTGTAACTAAATTGTTATGAGGGTTTAATTCGATATCAACTACATTCTAGTCCGAAGTTAATTGGTAGTAGGCTAGTGTCTGTAGTGGGTTAATACAGTTTGGTGTTCAATTTGGACTAGATCCTTGGGTTTTTTCTGCATTTATGGTTTCCTCGTTAACAAAATTTCTAGTGTCTGTGTTATTTATTTTCTGCATTATATTGTTTATCTTTATAATTAAAATATCATAGGTTGTACGTTAATCAATCAAAGTAGATACATCCATCCTTTTATGTTGGATAAGACTTAATTGATTCTTGGATATTGATTTTTGAGATCGTACAAGAACTCTCACATGTAAATCAGGTTTACGTATTTGGTTCTGTAAGTTTTCTGATTGTGAGAGAAAGAGATATAACTCTAAATTTTATTCCTCGATTGAGATTCATTAATTTGAACTCTCGGAATTGTATTTAAGTTTGTCCTTACAGGTTGCCTAATAAAAAGTTGGTTGTGTATTTTGGTACCCCCAGTGTTTTCAATTGGTATCAGAGCAGGCAAACACGATTAAGACCTAATAAGTCTGTTTTTGAAGCAATCTAACTATATGGACGAATGTATTATCTCGAATAACGTATCACCAGTTCAGAATCAACCAGATGATTTTGATTAAAGTTTGGATCTGACACCTGAGAAAATTGTCACTTCTAGATCAATATCTAAACATCCTCTGGATGTAGAAACTGTTGATAACTGGGAAACACGCCTAGAAGAACAGTTGGATGAACTTTCTGAAGAAGGTGACTCAGATATTGATAGAGATGTAAATGAGGAAATATCAGAGTATGTTAATTTGTTGAAACCGGTTGAAAAGTTGACGACTTCTTGTGTCATTCCTTTTGTGACCCGTCTCTGTTGAGAAAACAAGAAATTGAGAAGAATTTACTCAGGCCTTTACGGTTGGAATTCCATTAATGATTCGATCCTCAAAGATCGTGAGAATGACCTAAGTAAAAAGTCACTTGAATGTGATAATCTTCGTAGAGATTTCTATAAGTTGGAAGATAAACTTGCAGCATTTGAAGCAAGGATTAACTCCCAGCAAATAAGTTTTGATGATAGAGAAAGCGCTTGTCTCGCTCGACAAAAACGCCTTGAGGCTGATTTAACTGCTGCTCTTGATAAAATCAAGATGTTGGAAGAGGACTTGAAAAAGTTCAATACTAGCTCAAACAAATTAACCACTATGCTAGGTACAAGTAAAAATCAATGTGATACACGAAGATTGGGCTATAAGGGAATATATGCTCCAAGTATTAGCAAAGAGGTAAAATTTATAAAGGCTAGTGATTCTTCTCAACCAAAGGTTTCCACTAATGGAAAAAGTGAAATACCTACACCGACAGTTATGGTTCGAAAGAGCAAATTATATCAACCTCTAAAGCCAGTACACACTAATCTAGGTAATAACATTCCTTATGTTTGCTATTATTGCGGAAATAAAGGTTACCTGCAACGGGGATGTCATTTTCGTATAAGGAATGAAAAACTTCACGATGTTCTTGTTTGGGCATCACAAGAAGAGATTAAACCTAGATCACATGTTAAGGCTAATGCCCTTGACATTACGGGTTGTCAATGTCCAACCTTTAGGAAAAGGAATCAGTGCTGTGATAAACCTATATTTGCCTATAAACGCCATACGAAGCCTTTTCATTATTGTAATGATTATCAAAAGGATAACTTTGTAAAGACGAAGACAAGATCCGATGCTCCCAATTGGAGAAAGACAAACTCGCAAAAGAATAGTCAATCTGATTCTCTTTCGATAAATCTTGAAGAGAATAATGGGAAGAAGGTTTATGTTGTTCCTAAACGCACTCAGAAGTGGATACCAAAGAAAGTCAATAATGCATTGGGTGTAAAACGGAATGATCTCCTAGAAAATTCCATGACTATGAAAAAGGAAAAATCCATGATTCTGGAAGTTAAGAATTTCTTGGAAAAAATGGATTCAGATATGAATGGGTCTAAAAGTGATCTCTTTCATGATAATCCAAAAGTGAAACACAAGAATTGGTGGAAGAAGAAACGAAATAAGCCAAAAACTATATATGGTGAAAAATCCATAGATACGGAAAAGTTTGTATCAATCACTTATGGTGAGAAGGACATTGTTCACCCCAACACAACTTGATTGTGTCGAAAGTGCATCCTCACCAAGAAATGCCCTATTATGGATACGGTGAGGGAAGCAAGAAAATTAGGGCGCACTGATAGACGCATTTATGTGTCTATTTTCATCTCTATTGTGTATATTGTTAGTACCCATTTTTGTACTTATTTTGGTATTTTATCTCTTTGTAGGTGTTTTTGGAGAAATAGGCTTTTGCGACGAAATTGGCTCGAAAATTTGTTAAAGACACCTGGAAGGACATTTTCTATTCGGACTCTCACTTTGGATAAGGGGTAACCCATTTCCAAGCAGCTACTAAACACAGACCGGGACTGGATAGGGGGACTCCACTTCTTCACGTTTTAGAAACAAAATTGGCGGGAAAAATGGTTTTCACTGACAAATTTTAGGGTTGGAGTTTTGATCGATTTTTATGGAGATTAAAGGGCTGAAATTGATTGGGTTTACTCCTTAGGACTACACGGGCCTGGTAAAGTCTTAGGATTGAACCCAAATTGGCTAGAGATCGAATTAGAGCAAAACAGAGGTGATGGAAGTTTCGGGTCTTTGATGAATTATTTTAGGAATTTCAGGGAGACTAAAGGCAAGATTTTCTTCCCAAAGCTTGATATCTATCTAAGGAAGAGTTTAGAATCAAAAGGAAAGCTCATATACGCGTAGAAATCCTAAAACAAGAAATTGCCGCAACTTTGCCGTGAAAAGAAAGGAAGAGATTTTCGAAGATTTTGGAGAGATTTAATCGGTCTTTTTGATATAAATAGGTTGGTTGGGTCATATAGAAGAGGTGTCGAAAGTTAGGGGAAGTTTAGAACACCACAGAGCCGAGAAATCAAAGTTGAAGAAAACCTGCTGCTGCTGCTGCTGAAAACACGAAGAACATTGATCCACACAGAACAGTCGCAGACGAGTGTCGTTCTTCAACAGCAGAACCGATTTATCGTTTATTAACAACACTTCATTGTAACGGTGATTTCTGTAACGCCAGAAAAGCGTTGCAGATTCGTTGTATTATTATTTCTCTTCAATAAAAACACTTTTTGAGCCATGAATCAATCTTTTGAGCATGTTTTTACCATGAAGAGCTAAACCCCAACACTGGGATGACGGAGGAAGACGAATATCATACTTGGGGTAATTTTATTAATTCTTTTTAAGACTTTTGCATTAATTTTAATTGAAATTATGATTTGAATTAATTGGTTGTCATTTAATTTGATGATGTATGCTTAGCTTTGGTGTTTTGATACATCATGCTTAGGATAAAAAATCAATGTTTTGAGAATCTACCTTGGCAAAAATAGAGTCCGTGTTTTTCTTGAGCTAAAATTGTCAAAGAATTAATAATTGAACCTTATGTTTTGAATTCGGTGAAATCCTGAATCCCAGTAACTCTCGCACCCTTTGTAATATTTTTGTATATATTTTTATTAAATTTAAAAACTCGAATCTACACAAGTCCGAGTGAACGACAACCTTACTTACCACTTTAAAACCACATCAATTTTTGGCGCCGCTGCCGGGGATTTGTTTTTAGATTTAGAGTTTTTAGATTTTTATTCTTTTGTTCTTTTTTACGTTTCTTGGGTATTTGTCATTTTGTTGCAGGTTTTGAATCAAAGAGGAATTGGAGACGAAAGACCTGGGGGATTAAAAGCTAGACAAAGCGAAAAGAATGGAGAAAAAACGAAGATATTTTTAAAAAAAAAAAAATTAGATTTTTTTTTTATTTTTAGAAATTGTAAATATGACTTTATTTTTGTAAATTTTTATTTTTTTTTGAACCTTTTTTTTAATTTTAATTTTATTTTTGGGACATTGGACTTTTATTATTTTTAAACCCTAAGGAAGGGTTAAAATTAAATATAAACTGTTTGCGGGGAAGGACGACGATTACGATATCGTCTCGGCCCCTCGGGTTCGCACATTGACACAGGAGTCAGTGGCCCGAGTCGACTACATCGGTTCTTCGCCCGTCTGGTACGGGAGGTAAACTTTTAAACACCCGCGAATCCCCTGTCAGCGGGTTTACTGTCTTCCTTAAGGTGCATATATGCTGAGGAATTGAATACGGACATTTATTTTCCTAGTAAAGGGCAAGGCCTGGCCATATAAGATAAGAGTTCGGATTTCATCACCGTTCTCTTCTTGCCCGCTTTAGGAAAACGATACCAAACGCGATCCCAAGCCTAAAAATTTGATTAGAACGAGGCCGATAAGGTAACGAGCTTGTAGGAAAGTCGTTTGAAAGGACTGTATTGGGTATTTTGTTAGCCTAACTCAAAGTTCAGGAAGATTACTGTAAGTCAATTAGAGCCACCTTGTAACCCAGGGAAGCGTTGCCAAAGAGGTGGGGGTATCAAAGCTCCTCTGAGCTTCCTCTACTTCTCTTTGACTTACTTTATTCGGATCGTTCTAGAGAGCTTTGCTAAAACTATACCCAGTTGCCTTTTGGGAGATTAGAAGCTGGTCTAGAAACAATCTAAGTGGAGCCATCATGCTTGTTTTTTGCTAGATTTTATAGGTTTGATTTGGTCGAGTCAGCCTTGTTTGTGATTGTGAAGAATTCCCTTGCAATTAAGAATGTTGAACTGGTATGATAGAAGCCAATACAATGAATATCCGACTGAGTTTCAAAATGGACATTATTCATATTACGACCATAGTGTGAATAGTGGTTGGGAACATCAACCTTTTAAAGGTTATGGTTCATACCATGGTGAGCCCAATTACTATCCACACACACACCGGTCATACGAGCAAGAAAATAAGGATTATTATAGTGCTAGTACCTCGTCTTTGGACAATACAATCAAACTGTTGAAAACTAGTCCTTATTATGATCCTTCTGTTCCTATTTATGATCCTTCCGTATCTTTAGAAGAGTCTCTTAAGCAGTTAACTGAGCAAACAAATAGGTTTATGTCGGAAATGAATAGACAAACTGCACCATTGAGAAAACTTTCTATAGAGGAATCCCTCAAGCTGATGGCTGAGACAAACGAAAGACTTGCTCGAAATAATCTTAATTTCCAATACAGTGTTTCCAATAATACCCTTGAAAATAATGATAGTTATTTGCATAATCAAAATGACGAGGTTAGAATTAGTAACACTACATGTTTATATGAGGTTCAACCATTTCCATGCTATTATAATGACGATTATGATGAGGATAGTGTTGCTGAAGAATCTGAAATATGTAGGCATAGTGATCAGGAATTTGTTACTCCAATTGAGCTTTATAATGATAATGTTATTTCTAGTTCAAATCCAAATAATTTTAATAATTATTCACCTATTCAAAAGGACGAGGATTTGTCTAGAGATATCCCCGTTTTAGACGATGTAGTATTTCCTTTTGATTACGAAGCCAATAATGGTTTAGAGGAACGAGTTTATTCTGAAAATACTGTTTTATTGTCTAGTGATTTAGGAACAATAGTCTTAAACAAAGAAAATGAACTCGTAGAGATGAGTGAGGATGAACTTGACTTAGAAGAATCAATTGCCTATTTTCAGGAATCTGATGACCTAGAAATTAGGGAGATTGTGACTAGTTTAACTAGAGACACTGAAAACTCTAAGTTTGGGGGTGATTATCATTCTCCATGTGCTTTAACTCTTAGAAAGGTCCCTCACTTGGGACTTGACATATGTGCCTCAACCGTTTTAACAGATTATCTTCATACACGTTTTCCTGAACCTAGTGATGTCCATAAGGAAGTTCAGTTGTTAGAAACCCATCCTCTGGTTGATGTGGTTTACCCAGGCTATGATACCCCGATCGACTTTGTTTTCCCACCAAATATTTTTCTTCCAAAAGTGGGAACATATGATTTTCAAATGTGTCAATTATTAAGTTTTGAGACTAAGCCTAAGTACTTTAGGTTAATAACATCGACACATTTGCTTAAGAATGACCACTACTCTCATTGTGGTCAATTATGTAAGTCAAACCTGATTGACTTAGAGGATCCTCAATTATTTAGGTTATTATTATGTGCTTCTAAGTTCTTATTTGAGTTTCTACAGACTCTAGGACCTAATAATTTGGATCTCACTTATGAGGGAATGCATCCAATGAAAATATTTTATTTAGACCCTTTCATAGAGCCTAAACCTGAACCACAATTAGATATAGATATTCTAATCAGGAAACTAGGCAAGGGTTTGCTCGGTTTGTTCATTTTCTTGGCATGTTGCAGATTCCTTTTACTTGTGATAGCTCTATTTGGTTTTGAAGACCCACAGTTATTCTGACTGTTACTATATGATTCGAGGTGACTAATCTTTTCTTAGTCTGGCTGAAGACTTTAAACTTAGCACTTCTTGGGAGGTAACCCATTCTCATGCAACACGGTAATATCTTTCCTTAACTCTTTTGCTTCAAATGGTAACAATTTCTCCTTGTTCATGCTTTTAATTTTATTTTCAGAACATTGAGGACAATGTTAGATTTAAGTTTGGGGGTATGGGAGAAACTTTTTAGTTGCATTATAAACTCCAGAGCCTAGAAATTTATGCCTATTAAGGATGGCACTAACCAATCTAAGTGGATGGAAGCATTTTGGTTTTAGGAGTTGAGGAACCAATCTGAGTGGATGGAAACATCTATATAGAGTCTATTCATAAAAGCACGGAGCTCAGGTGTTAGAAATAACATGATAGTTTCACCGTATCTCGGAATCATCTTATTGCTTCTGCTTTTGTTTTTGCAAATTTTTATGTTGATGTCTGCTGGGTTGAAATAGAGTGATTGAGTTACTAAAAAAAAAAAAAAAAAAAAAAAAAAAAAAAAAA
>JAJJMB010008071.1:2732851-2759597 GCA_023531105.1 Papaver atlanticum | reverse complement strand
AAAAAAAAAAAAAAAGACCAGACCAATTAGACCAATCGGAATAAATATTAACACTTGGATAGCAATATGTGTGTGTTCTCCCTGTCTCCGTCGCCTAAACAAGCGTGGAACGTAGGATCCACGGGAATTACCATGTAATCTGCTGACAAGAAGCATGCGCTTGGATCCAAAAGATCTAATCATGTCGTTAAAAAAAAAAAAAAAAAAAAAGGTTTATTATAAAGTCGACCACTGGTTCCCTTGTATATGCCAGCTGAGTTGATGTAGATTTAGGATTGTCGACAACTGGTTCCCTTGTATATGCCAGTTGTGTTGATATTAGTCCAGACCAGTATCTCAATCCACTAGGTCATAGGTTCATCTTGGCATTGAAGTCCATTCACAACCATCTATTTCTATATCCATCTTCTTAATCTATTCATGTGATTTGTTTGATTCCGGATATTGATGTCCATAGTGCGACTATCTGAGTAGAGATTTGTCACTTATATATGAATTTTAGTATGCTTGAGTGCAAACTCGTGTACAACAATTGGAATTTCGCATCAGGGTACTTCCTCCCGTAATCAATAAGTATGCCAACCAAGGAGGTTCTTTAGTGCCATTCCAAGGTTCTTCATAGATAGCTAGGGTTTGGAGTAAAGGTTTTGTGGGTATATCTCTAGTAAACCCTCCTGAGACTATAACTCGGCCACTAGGGCCACCTAGGGGTTTAAAGGCTTGTTGCACATGCTAAGTGCAATCGACGATGCCTACGACAGCGAGTTAGGATTTTATTTTCTGTTTTTGATTTGCTCGGGACTAGCAAATAATAAGTTTGGGGGTATTTGATAGACGCATTTATGTGTCTATTTTCATCTCTATTGTGTATATTGTTAGTACCAATTTTTAAATCATGAATCCTAAGACATTTATGTGTCTATTTTCATCTCCAATCATGAATCCTAAGACATTGTTCACCCCAACACAACTTGATTGTGTTGAAAGTGCATCCTCACCAAGAAATGCCCTATTATGGATACGGTGAGGGAAGCAAAAAAATTAGGGCGCACATATCATGGTGGGTAAGATTTTGAATATTTGGTAAAGTCATAGGATTCATGATTGGATTCATCTAAAAGGTATGCCTATAAACTTGAGCATTTTTTATGATTTCATTAATATATGCTTGATGCCATGATCTATTGATATCAAAAACGTTTTTTTTTTCTTCTTTCTATTAGCTAAGAAATAATGGATCGTAGGTGAAGTACTTATGATAGACAATCAAATATGGCTAATGATCCATATACCTTGTGTATCGTTCATGTATATCTAACTTGATTTGCGTTTATGATTCTTAAATGTTCAGGTTTGACGAAATAAACAATGTCGATGACTTGATGTTTTTGGTGAATTACAAAGAAGAAATTTCGATTTCAAGCTTATCTTGTTTAAACTCTCGAAATATAAGCAATTGTTATTCATATTCTTGATAAATATAGTGAAGAACAATTTATTGTTTATAAACTAAGTTTAAGTCACGATTAATCATTTGAAAACAGCCCGAGCGATGATATTCATCATGGATGTCATTTGGGAATGTTTCAAATCGATTAAAGAGAGTTTATAGAACTACTACTACTGAAATACCGGAACAAGGTACGCATACCAAGGAAGTTCTGAGTTCATGAACTGTTTTGTGGTACACGTACCCAGTACGCATACCAAAACGCCCTGGCCTTGAGGTACATGTACCTTGGCAGTATAAATTCACATATAGGGTTGGTACACATACCTGGTATGCATACCATCCCTGCCGAAAATTTTCAGATGTATTCAAACTATTTTTACAATATGTTTGGCATTTGAAAAACAGTCTCAAACGTTATTGCTTGAATGTTCACGACCTTCTTGGTTTATATGTGAACATATGATGCACGCTTCTCAATGAGTTATATATATATATATGTATGTATGTGCATCTTCTTCTTTGTCAAGGAAATCTTTTTATACGTTTTTGGTAGCCAATCTTAGTGTAAATCCTAGCGGAAAAGATTGGTTCTTCCTTCGAAGAGTTTTTGGAAGATGAACTTGCAATATTTAATCATTATTGGTTTAATGTATTGCAAAGTCTTATGAGATATATGTTTCCTTTAATTTTTGTAAATTGAACTGATATCTCATATATGCTTAGAAGTTAAATCTATTATGTTTTTTATAAACTAAAAATAGAAAAAAACTCTTTGAGAATTTTCTCATAGTATCGATCTACTCGTGATCACACTTCTGTGTTATTACTGTACTATACACTCCGTAAGATTTTCTTATATTGAGTCATACCGATTAAAATTATCTCTTTGTTCGTAACTGACGTTAAGATTAATTTAAGTCGATGTTCAGGATACAAATCCATGTGATTTGTTGATGTCCAAAAAATCCTTCTTTTTCATCAAAGCAAGGTCACTCATGTTGCTATCTTGGGAATGACATCAAATGGGGGAAAGTTCTTAAATGAACCGGTGCTTAATTGTTATATCTTTTTGGGGTGTGTGGTTATGGAATTTATAGGGGATGCTTGTATCTTAAATCTCCTAGATGGGCGCTAAGTATTTTCTTACTATGTGATACCATCTAAATAAAGTTGATATGAGGAGTTACATATTAACTATGTTATTATGTATTATCTCTAACTTCCTTAAATTTTGAACTATCTTTTAGTTGTATTCATTATGATCCCATGATTTTCGTACCTTTGCCAATTTTTATTGACAAAAAGAGAGAGAATTAATTAGTAGTTTCGCACTACATACATATGGTTTATAGATCATTATGTAAGGGGGAGTGAATCAATAATCTATAGGTTTCACCTATTATGCAAAAGATGTAAGTATTGATTAAGGGGGAGAAACATATCACCGTAGTATTACTTCAAAGTTATGATACAATTGAGCTTTGGAGAAGATAAGAATACTATGTTTCTGTATAACGACAATTAAGAATATTTGTTTTCAAAGTTGTTATCACTATGGATACGGATCTTCAACAACAACGATGCTGAGTTGAACACATTCAGAATCATTGCAACTTGAAGTAACGAAAAGTTCAAGGAGTTGAAGAAACCAAGGAAATCAAGACATGATGGATTCAAGGAGTTTTTGAAGCTTTATTTTTTATCCATATGTATTGATAGTTTTGTCACTAAAATTGACAAAGGGGGAGATTGTTAGAGCATTGCTCGGTCGAACTCACAAGTGTTGCTATCTCAAGCTTGTTGTCAAATTTAGTTGTCAAAACTATATCTTGATTTCTAGTCTACAATTAGTTAAGTCTCGGATTAGGATAGAAGATGTAGTTGAGAAACGAACATCACGGCAGTCATCATTGCGTTCTACCGTTTGAAGGCGAAGATCAACCGAAGCTTTTGGATAACTTATTCAACAAAAGGTAAGTGAAGACTGAACCACCTATATCTCAAGTTATATTCATCTTTCTATCTATGAGACGATATCGCGTAACTAATTAGACTATTGTAAGCATATAAAGAATTTCGAGTCAAGTTTATCTTGCTAATAACTTCTCGAAATATATGACTAAGCTTAATGAACATTTGTTCATACTTGATGAATTTCGGTTAAGGGCCATTTATTGTTCGCAATCAAAATAGTGATTCAAGAATTATCATTCGAAAATAGCCTGGAAAAGTGATATGTGTCATTGATGTTATTTGAGAATGTTTCGAATCGATTTAGAGAGAAATATATAACTACTATTATTTTCGGATACAAGACAGTATGCATATCAGTCGTACAAACTGGGAAAACTATTACAAGTCTGAAGTTGTAGTACATGTGCTTAGTACACGTAACAGAGTAGCTATATGTTGACAAACAGATTTTTGGTACGCATATTAGTATGCATACCTTAAAAATCTGTGAACTTGTGAACCCGGATCGGTACGCAAACCAGTACGCGTACTAGAAAAGAATTGTTGGTCCATGAACCGGTTTGGTATCCATACCGGTACACGTACCAGAAAAGTTATGTGGACTCCGGAACTGGTTATTGTCTTAAGGTATCCATACTAGTACACGTACCGGAAAAGTTCTGTGAACTCCGGAACTCGGTCATGTCATAAGGTATACATACCGGTACATGTACTTTGACTTAACTGTTCACGAACATGTTAAGTATTTGTACCTTGTACATCTACTTACCATGTCGATTAAATTCATATGCACATAAAATTATTTCTCCGGGATAATTAGCATTTGAATAATCTCTAAAGGCACTATAGACATATTTGATCATATAATTGTAATTCAAGTTAAAGTCTTAAGTGTTTATGAAAAGGCTCAAGCCTATAATTCAGTTGGATAGTTTTGACTAACCATTCATGAGTGTGGTCTTTGTACATGGTTCGGTTACGGTTCAACCTAACCAGAGTGTATATATTGTTATCTTAATCAGATTCAAAGATTTATCTAATGGTGGATATTGTTTGCTTGGTTCCAAAGCTATCTTAGCTTAAACCTAAAGCCACATATGCTTTAAAAGTCTATAAAATGGGAACCTCAAACAACTGAGATCTTTGAATCCCGACATTAATTTTTTGGTGCGTCCTAGTTGTAAATGTAGAGTCTTCCTCTTCCTAAAACCCTTCTACGGTTTAGCGATTAAAAAGACTTCATAGGGATTTGTAAAGCCAGATCTAGCTATTGTTTATCTGATAGCTCGAGTATCCTGATCTTGTTCGATTGTTGAGATGCTCACTTGAACAAGATAGATAGAAATCATCAAAGTTCTCTTTGTCTCAGACTTTGATTGATTTCACAGGTTTAGTACTTGTGAGGTGAATAATAATCTAGGATACACTTTGGGTAGCATAAGTCCGGATTTTGAGGTTAGCTAGACTTTGTCTACTGCTATCGATTTCCAGTCTCACCTTGATCTACTATCAAAGAGGGAATCACACATATAGGCTTATCTGTGGGAGTCAGATTAGTTTAAAGTCTTCAATTGAATTGAAGCAACTCTTAGGCTATAAAGGACGTCAGCTAAGGGAATCATTTGCGCGGAGTCCTTCTGGGATTCAAGAGGCATAAGGAACGTGACTGTAACTGAATTATTGTGAGGGTTTAATTCAGTCTCAACTACATTCCAGTCCGAAGTTAATTGGTAGTAGGCTAGTGTCTGTAGCGGCTTAATATAGTTTGGTGTTCAATCTGGACTAGGTCCCGGGATTTTTATGCATTTGCGGTTTCCTCGTTAACAAAATTTCTGGTGTCTGTGTTATTTCTTTTCCGCATTATATCGTTTATCTTTATAGTTAAAATATCACAGATTGTACGTTACTCAATCAAAGTAGATACATCGATCCTTGTTTGTTGGATAAGACTTGATTGATTCTTGGATATTGATTTATGAGATCGTCCAAGAACTCTCACACGTAAATCAGGTTCACGGATTTGGTTATGTAAACTTTCTGATTGTGAGAGAAAGAGATATAACTCTAAATATTATTCCTTGATTAAGATTCATTAAGTTTAACTCTCGGAATTGTATTTAAGTTTGTCCTTACAGATTTCCTAAGAAAAAGTTGGTGGTGTATTTTGGTACCCCCAATGTATTCACCAAGCTTTAGATGCAGCTATTTGAACTATTGAAAATGAAAGTCTAAGACCAAAAAAGGAGCCAACCACCAAATTTTCACACTCTTTGATGTTCTCTGGATAATCCATCAATAAAATAGAAGGAACCTCATTCCCTTCAATCTTCACTAGCGGTTTAAAAATCAAGGAACGATCTTCATTGACATTTTTCTTCACAAAAAGATGACTTTACCAATTAGTTTTTCCAAACCATAGATTTGAAGGAGCTTAGTTTGCACCTAATTAAAGAAGGAAACTCATCCTTAAATCTATCTTCAAGATTGAGAAACGAAGCAGATGAATGTTGTTAGATAGGTAGAGAGATCTCACCATCCATGGCAGCAATGGTGAAGAAAGAGGTAAAAAACCCAGGGATAAAGAAAACTACCCCAAAATCCGAATTGACGAGGTCAACGATATTACTTAAAGAAATTGTGAGCTTTTGCCTATTTCTTTAAAGAAAATATAATTATATTGAGATCTATTTTATTTAGTTCATATGTGGATTTATCTTATTTAGTTGTTTGTTTTTCTCTTTCTTTCTTCTTTCTCAAGAAATTCCTTAGCACCCTAATTCATAGGCCTAAACATACAATACATGAATAATTGACATGTACTCTGTACAATGGCCTAACCATATAGAGCCAATCTAACCGCAACCATGACATGCATTCAGTACAAATGGCCCAGCCCTGCAGCAAGTGCAAAAATTCAAAATATTTTCCATTTACAAATGGGGTTTTTAGGCTAAGGCTCCACCCATGGGTAACCCATAATATCAAGCTCTTAATTAAAAGAAGTTTAAATCTAGGCCCCAAAATATTAAAAGACATTGCCCTTACGCATTGTCAAGCCCATAATTAAATAAAATTTAAATATAGGCCCAAAATTATTAAAATATAGTGTGATGATGTTCCCACCACCTCCGAACACCACAGCCACCGCCAACCACCTCCGACCACCACAACCACCAACCACCTCCGACCACCAACCACCACCCTCAACCCACCTCCGACCACCATTGCCAACCACCTCCGACCACCACCGCCACCCGCCGCCACTGACAACAGGCGCCGCCACCTACCACCGTCAACCACCTCCCGCCACCACCAACATATGGCATGTGTATCCAGAAGTTACACATCCATATATCATGTGTAATGCAAAGTTACACTTATATATAGATGTGTACTTAGTAGTTACACATGCCTATGGCATGTGTATGCAGAAGTTACACATGCGTATGGCATGTGTAATACAAAGTTACACATGCGTATATAGATGTATACTCATCTGTTATACATCAAAACTACATATACAGAAAATACATGTTTTACTCATTTACAATAATTTGTCCGTTAATCAATCATAGTAATTTGTCCGTTAATAAAAAAAAACAGGCGACATATTAAAAGAGTTGCAAAAAGGTAAAAAACTGAAGTCAGTTGTTCTTTTTTCAAAAGTTTTCTCAACTCTTTTTCTCCAACATATATTTCCATAACCCATCAACACACCTTGAGTCAATATGGAATTATTGACCAGTGAACAATATCATGACTGACTGGGCTTCCATTTCACCATATACCTCTGCATCTCTATAATACCAGTGAAAATCAGCAAGCCTCAATGGTCCAATGGTAGAATAGTCTGGTGCCCTTTTTTTTTTTTCTTGGTTTCTTTTTTGTGCCTGTCATCTTGCAAAGGAAAAGGAGATTGCAACATGTAACTACTACCATAAGGAGATGTGAAATCAAGTAATTAAAAACCAGAGCTTAAGAAACAACTTTGCTGAAAGAATTCAAAAATTTTGCAAATTAAAAACAAGTGCTCATCAAACACACCAAAGTATAAGCATATGCAACAGATACACATCCACATAGCATGTGTAACTTCCAATTACACATTCAATTAGCATGTGTAATTGATAGTTACACATCCAATTAGCATGTGTAACTAGCAGATACACATCCATAAAGCTTGTGTAACTGGCATGCGTAATTTTTTGGTTGCAAGGTTTGTTCATTTTAGCATGTGTAATTAGAAGATACTCATGCATCTATCTAGTGTAATTCAGAGTTACACATGTATCCTACTTATGTAATTAGGAGTTACACAAGCATATAACATGTGTAACTAAAAGTTACACATGCATCCTACTTGTGTAATGTGAATAAATGCGCAGTCTGGACATAGAATTTGAAACTAAAAACAACAAGAGAGGGATCTAAAAAGGTGTACCATCAAGCGAAGAAATGTCGTCTTATCTGTCCCGTTTTCACCAAGCATAACTACAATCTGAGGATCAGCAAACTCTCCCTCCATGATACGAAGATCAAATTTTCCTATCTGCAATATATAATATTATGATATCATATATATACAAGATACCATAGCAAGAAGATATCTTGGAGTTAGCCAATTATGGTTTTATTTAATTTTAAGCTCTTGACATTACTCAACTCTTTGATACCTAAATTTTCAGAGATAGATAAGAGATAATGCAAAGTGCAAACCTTCCCTAGGCAGATACATAATACAACTCTTTGGAACTCTCCAAGCGAGAGTTCCTTAACCAACTTTTCCATTAATTTATCCACTTCGAGTGGTTCCATAATATCTGACACAAGCTGAGGTTGTGTGTATGAGCCACAAATTCTTTTACGCAGCAAGGCTCTAATTAACAGTATGAGCAGAAGTAAATACTGGATTTAAATTTTGTGACTTGTAAGACACACTAATTTCAGGCATTTTGGTGTCCAAATTCTGAACTCAGAACACAAATTCAATAACAGAAAATCTATCTAAATATAAGAATTTAAAGACCTCAAATTAACTATAGCATAAACTGAAATCAGCATTCCAGTACTTCAATAAGGAAAACAATCTAACACTCTAATAAGGAAAACAATGAAAATGAAAACGGACAAAATTCAATCATGTGTACTCAATCGTATGAGCATGTGTATCTATAAGTTACATAGCTAATTAGCATATGTAACTAGTAGCTACACATCTAATTAGCATGTGTAACTCATAGATACACATCTACTTAGCTTGTGTACCTGCCAACAACTTGTTTATCTGGCTCCAACAAGGCCACTACAGCAAACCACATACTATCTCTAACCTGTAAACAGAATAAAACATATTCATCAATCTCGCAAATGGAAATCAAAACATGTATGCAACATACAATGCGCATCAGAAACCCTTGGCGGCATAATATCCATCAAAATTTAACTGCAAAATAGTATATAACAAAGGCATATCCTCAGTTCTCTCCTGTTAAACATGCTTGTTTCATTGATTATAGCAATGACAGTAGGATTTCAGTCATTTCTCTTCTTTACCTGTTATGTGTGTGATCGAGCGCCTGTTGAACTCTCGCATTTCATATTATCAACATTGACTTCTCAGTGTTCAAGCCTCCAAGTCAAACAACAATAGATGGATTTTAAATCTCAAATCACCATTTGCTACTTTTACTGAGCTCAGTCAATGTGTAAAGCAAATGAATACTCAACTGCAGGAAATGAGTGACTACGGTAAAGCTATTCAAACAATTCCTAATATGTGTTTGTCAATGTCTAACATATGCAAGAACTTTCCAACTGCAAAATTAGTACCGGACAAAAACCAACAAAATATCATTTGAAACTAATAAATAGTCGATCTGAAGAACCAGTATCAACTTACGATTGCTCACAATACAGCTCCAACATCCATACCAAACCTCTCAGCTTCATACCAAAACACCACCACTAACTCCAAATCCAAATTATCCTCCAAACCTGATCCAATAATACCACCACCACTGCCTCCTCATCCTCCTCCAAAACCTACACCTCCACCATCAACACCACCACAAATTCTTTAATCAAACTGCATATTTGTAGGCCAAGACTCAAGATAAGAAAAATAAAAACACCAACTAGTCAACTAGTATTATCAACAAATTAAACATAAACAACAACATCACCAGTAACAAGAACAATCTAAACGTACCTAGAATGTAAACTTGTTGATTCAAAAAAAAATCATATTGTTTTGCTCCGATCTGAATACAACAACCAAAAAAGAAATCAAAACCTAATCAAACTAATAAGAAAATAGAACTACTAAATGATGAAAACATATTGAATCAAAACCTAATGATTTTACCTCCAGACCAAAACATTGGCAGCATTTCATGGTCTGTAGATTCCATAGAAAATTATACAATAAAATTCAATAATACCAAATACAAATCGCAAGAAATCAAGATAATAACCATGCATATAACTAGTGTAACGAAGAGTTACACATGCATGTGTAACTTGGTTGTGAATATTCTTAGTGTAACTGGTAGTTACACATGCATTTCCCTACTGTAACTAAGAGTTACACATGTATTCTCCTAATGTAACTAATAGTTATACATATCAAACCTAAACCTGGAGTATGAGGAAAAAAAGCTCGGATGCAATACTTCATGTATGATTTCAGGTTCAAGCTTCCATTCAACCAACTTCAAATCATTAACTCAAAAACTCGGTTTCACAATCAAACCATGAATCACATGATGCAAAATGACAGTAAGTAGCATTTTTGTAGTAATTTCAAACATAAATGAAAATCAACTGTACTTTGACCTCATATACACAATAATGATATAAGACGTAATATATTTTGCAGCAGTCAAGTATATTCAATTCAAACAACAAGGAAATCCTATAATAAGAAGAAAGCGAATTAACCATTTCCAGGTATATATTAAGTAGTTACCATCCAAGAAGGCGTTTGTGAAGATTGACTATGTATTTTTCAGTTAGAACGTCCTCCTTTCTTCTTTCATTGTTTTCAACCATCTTCATAATCTCCTCATCCTCGTAAACGGATCTCAAAGAGGAATTCTACAAAATTTACAAACTCTGATTTGGTGAAAATCCAAAATATACAAAATCTACATCTGATGTGTCTCAAATAACTAAATCAAATTTTGATTGTAATAAAATCAAACATTCAAGAACAGATACAGGTAGATATTAACTTGAATCAAATCTAAAAATCAAATTAGATGAAATTCGTAACAAATAAATGGGCAATAGAGATGATAATTCAATGATTTCGATTCTAAAAACCGATTTTCAATCGAGATTTAAGATACAGAGATTCATTGATTTCCAATATAGAAACCTAATTGCTGTTATTTTGAAATTTCTTTTCAAGATTTTTATACTAAAAGCAAGATAGAGATTAGATTTTAACAGATCTGAACTTTGATCACGAGTTCATCGATAAAATCATAAAAAATTACAAATCAGAGTTGATTACAAACCCTAACAAGATTTTCGTAAAAAAAAAATCGATAAATAATAGTTCAAATCGAAGAGAATGACAAAAGGATTATAGATCGAAGCAACAATTCTGAAATCGATCAAAGTCGAAGTGAAATCAAATTTATTAGGTATATAAAACCGTAAATCAACTTTCCAGAACTTCTTTTTTGTTAAAACATGATGAGAATTTGATAGAATCAAAAATATATATGAGAATCTTACCTTGTTTTTTCAATTTGATATTGAATCCTGAAATTCTCTTCGAGTTTCATCAAATTAACCTTCCTTTCTTCATTCTTTTCCAGAGCAGAAAAGAGAGAAATGAATTAGAAAATGGAACCGGAAATAAAATCTGTAATTAGTTTTCTTACATATATATACTAAAGGGCATTCTTGGGATTATTAAATTTACCAAACTGGAAACTTTTATCAAGCCCTGAATTTTACAATTTTGGGTCTAGAAATATCAAAATGTGAAAGAATGGAGTTGATACTGAATGATCCATTTTGTGGGGTTCTGAACCCATATAATAGGGGGTTATAGTATTTTTCACTTTACATATTGTGTTGACCATGTAAGAAAATCAGATGGTCAAATTTTATTAGTGACAGTGACAAAATAAATGCTATATAAGTAAAGAGGATTGTTATGGGGAGACCAAATTTTGCTAATCAGGGATCAAATTAATCATGTATATTTGCTCAAATTGATTGCTTAATTTTTTTTATCTTCTTTCTTACGGAGGCCTAAAGTCCTAATTCCCTCTCACGTTCCATCTCATTTAGGAATCTCTGTGGAAAAATGTACTGGACGGATAATGGTTGCCAATTTTTTTAGAAAAAAAAGTAGAAAATTGATATTGATTATTTCATTTAAAAACCTTGTACCTAATATACTCATTTGACTAATGTCCTCTGGACAAAAGAGTGACCATTCTTGTGCATCTTTCACCCTTTGTCATGTTTTCAACTGAGGGTGAAAATAATGAAACATCATCGTCATCAAACACCCTTTGTCATTCTTGTGCATCTTAAAAACTAGATAATGTTTATCAGTCCAGCATAAAAATTAGGAACAACCATTGGATCTAGGCAGTTCCCGAGCTGACGTGATAAGTGAATTGGGAAAAACTTGGAGAGCTCCATAACACCCAGTTTTAATAAGTTTACACCGATAGTAACAACGGAATAAAACGCCTTCAAAACAACTATAAGAAATTGCTTAAAAAACTGCTTTGCAAATTAATGTTGATTGAAATCAAATCCGTCAAGATTACATACTTAATGTACAATGTACAAAAGAACAATAAAAATCATCTTTTTCACCTTTTTTGATTCAATAATTCATCGCAAAAAAGACATATCTTGAACACTTTGAACATATCTTCCTTCAAAATCCAAAAAGTCGAAACTTCCCTTAAAACATAAAACAGACGGTGAATAGCACAACCCCCATCCTCTCTCTCACTTCACAGTTCACACTGTCGGCGTTATTTCTCTCCAAATAAAAACTTAAAAAATTTCATATTTTCTCTCTTTACAGTCTACACCTTCATCTCATTAGTCACATTACTCATGACTCATTACTACATTTCTTCTTCTCTCTAGAAAAATCCTCGAAACGTTACACACCCATTGACGTTTTCTTCTTCTTCCCACACTTAATTTTTCCTAAAACCGTTTCTGTTTTGTTGAATGTGTAATGTTAGGGTTTCTTAAATTTTTGAGTTGAAAACACACAGAAACCCAGAAATTGAAAAGGGTGGAAAATGGGGGTAGAATCATGGTGTTTTTGTAATGGAGGTGGAAAATCTGAGAGAATGAAAGGTAGTATTTTTACTAGTAAAGGTCCAGCTATGGCTAAAGTATGTGGTGGTACTGGGTTTTTAATCCATAGAAATCTACTGCTAACTACTCATATTAATCTTCCTTCTGTATCTGCTGCTGAAGAAGCTGAAGAGATTCGATTACAGCATAATGTTGCTGCTAGACTTGTTCCTCACAGGTCAGTACTACTATTCCCTTTTTCCATTTGTTGTTTTAAAATATTTTAGATCTAATTGGAATGGTGTTCTTCTGTGTAATTACTGTTTGTTTTTGAGCAATGTAGGATAGAATTCGATCTAATTTAAGTTTTTGATGGTTTAGGTTTGTTTTACCCTTTTCAATGCTGTTTTCTGAAATGAAATTCCAAAACAATAAGACCCAAATTCAAAAAAATAATATACAGTCAGTACAAAATCTAAACCTAATAATTCAATGCATATATGCAAACTCTAAAACAAAATATCAAAGAAGCTAAGAGATCAAATTTAGTACAGAGAGAAGCAACAAAATCTTGATATACATAAGAAACCCAAAGTAATCAAAACACATTATTGAAGAAACCCAACAGAGAACTTATTCGGCAGGTAGAACAAAGGTCTGAATGAGTTTCCTGTTCTTTCTTCTTTTTGTGCTATGCTTGTTCCTCCTCCTCTTCTCCTTTTTGTTCTTGTGCTCTGCTTCAGCAAACTGTGATGTAAGGGATGGTTTCCATGAAATATAATACTAATCTAAGGGATGGTGTATTGAAAACATAAATAACAACTCATTGTGAATTATATCAGGAATTATAACCGTGTAGGCTTATCGGATGATAAAAAAATTTATATGTCTAATCAAACAGTTGCAAGTTGCAAGTTTGATGATTGTTTTCTACATTATTGGCCGTCGATGATGAAAACTGATATTCGTAATATACTTCACAATTTACAACTGTTTGATTATACATAATTATTTTTTTATCATCCGATTAGACGACACTGTTATAATTCCTGGTATACTATGAGCTGTTATTTATGTTTGGTGTAGATAGTTAAAGGACATGGCAAACCAGAAAAACATATCAACATTTTTATCTGTTATTCAGATAAGTTGTTCGAAGAATTATAGTTTCAAACTGTATGTTAGTGAGAAACTTCATAGTGACGGAGTTAGCGGTTAAAGCAATTTCACTAGTTATTCCGAGTCTCTCGAAAAATTGAAGTTGCCAAAACTTAAGTGAGTTAGAAGCTACATAGGGGTAAAAATAAAAAGAATAGTTTTCGTTGTTATTTAGGTAAGCTCCTTATCAGAATGCGGATGTCGCATAAAGTAAGACTTCCACAAAATATGGTTACTACTCTACTTGTTGTCGAATTTTAAACGCTGCCCGAAATTTAAGTTAGAATCTAAGATAATTAGTCACATGTAACTATCAGTGACTTAATAACTGCCTAAATTTATATGTGGAGGGCTCCGTTGACATCCTTAAATTGATATTGTGATTACAATATCAATCTATTGCAGAGCTCACGTAATAATGAACTAAAGTTTGGCTTTTGGTGTAGATGCTTTTCTCATCCGACTCCAAAATGAACAACTCATCTACCGTTGAATATCTAACCATTAGATGTTTCAGAACGCACTATACTTTTGTGAGCATGTTTTGCACAATGAAAGATCATTTTCTGCAAAAAAAAAAAAAAAAAACAGCTTCTACTTGATCATCATGTGGGTCACACTAGCCTGAAAAAATCAAATTTGTCAATACAGTATCATTTTAAGCATGGAAGTGGAACCTCCCTCATTTATGTTTGGCCAGTGCTATCCCGCCCGGCAGCGCAGGGAAGCTTTACAAGCTAGCCAGTTTCTAGCTAGCTTATAAAATTGTCCTGCATGGCAGCGCGGGACAGCACAGCCCTTCATATTTAGGAAAAGCTTATTAAGTCCCTAGTTTGGTTCATTCATCTTGCTGAAGAGAAATAAAGTAGTGGGTCAGCTCATGCTTCTTTTCTTAGTAGGCAAACAATCAGGAACCTGTACAAGCAAGAGTCTTGGATCTGTAGCTTGGGTTATCATTGAATAAGAGAAGCAGTCCCTAAGAAATGGCTTAGCTAGAAATACTTATTGGCATAAGCTGACAATTTGTGAGCAGATGTGATCTGCCCTACACCAAGCATTTTTTAAAAGAGATCTACTACAATTATTTGCAGTGCGTAGGATTAAGTGAGTTAAAGAACAGTCAGTGTGTATGATAGCTGATATGCATGATAGCTGCTCCACTATTAGTGACTAAATAACTGCCTAAATTTATATGAGGAAGGTAATGTTGACATGCTTAAATTATATTGTGATTACAATCTATTGTGGAGCTCACATGGTCATGAACTAAAGTGTGACTTTTGGTGTTTATGCTTTTCTCATCTTAGATTACCTACCGAATAGAAATTCGAATTATGTCATCCGAGCCGAGCAGTAAAATGAACAACTCATCGACTGTTGACTTTCAAACCATTAGATGGTACAAAAATTCTAAACAAACAACAAAAAAAAACAACCCAAAAACAGCCCCTCTCACATTGGAGTGGGATCCACCCCCTAAAATGGGACCCCCTGCTAAGCTTTTGGGGGAAGGTCCCACTTTAATGTGAGAGGGTTGTTTTTGAGTTGTTTTTTGTTGTTGTTTGTCTAGAATCATTGTGGATGGTAATGTCACATGTTTCTGAAAAAAACAGCTTCCGGTTAATCGTCATCTGGGCCCCACTAGCCTGACAAAGTCAAATTTGTCAACACTCGACACAATATCATTTAAAGTATGTCAATGGAACCTCCTCAGTTATATTTAGGAAACTTATTAAGAACCCCTAGTTTGGTTCACTCATCTTACTGAAGAGAAATAATCAAATAAAGTAATTGGGGTCAACTTATGCTTCTTTTCTTAATAGGCAGACGATCAGGAACCGGTACAAGCAAGAGTCTAGGTTCTGTAGCTTGCTGCAGTACCATAGAACAAGAGAAGCAGTCAGTTTAAGAAATGGCTTAACTAGAAAGACTTATTGGCTTAAGCTGACAATTCATGAGCAGATGTGATATGCCCTACATCAAACTTTTCTAAAATAGATCTACTAAAATTATTTGCAATGTTTAGGACTGAGTAAAAGAACAGTCAGTGTGTATAATAGCTGATATGCATGATAACCTGTTAATGTTTATTCATTTTCTTGAGAGTAAATAGTTGAGCGACTATATGGTTTCGGTTGTATATATATCGACATTCACTTTTATCATTCCTTACAAGTTAATGAATGGGAGAAACTTGCATACAAGTGTTAAATGCTACTATCTTTCACAGCCGATAAAAATGTTATTGTTCTTAGAAAAGTTAACACTTCCAATTAGAGCTTCTCCAGTTATAGACATGTTTCTGACTTGAAAGCTAAAGCCACTTGTCATGATAGAAAGATCTTAGTTAGAAGAAAAAAGAAAGCAAAGAAAAGTGAAAGCACGACTAAGGATTAGAAGTAGAATAGAAATATATCTAACATCAAATCCAAGGGTAACCGAGAATTACATTTTATAATGTCATAATTTAAGAAGTCTTTCCTTTGGAAGGTAGTTATTAGTTTTTTAGTTCACAGTCTGTGGAACTGAGAAATTTGATATTGGTTTCCTGCACATTTTTGTCTGGTCGCAGGTTTTTCATCACCAGCTCGGTTCTTGATCTTACAATAGTGGGATTGGATGCCATCGATGGGGATTCAGTTTCACAAAACCAGCAGCCTCATTACATAAAGACCTGCTCGAATCCATCTCTGGATCTGGGATGTGTAGTTTACCTTTTGGGTCACACAGAAAAGAAAGAATTGACAATCGGTGAAGGAAAAGTGGTAATTGCCACTGATAACCTTATAAAACTATCAACAGATGGAATAACATGGAGCCCAGGATCTGCAGGTTTTGATGTTCAAGGTAACCTTGCTTTCATGGTCTGTGATCCCATGAAGCTAGCTTCTTCTCCAACTGCCAAATCTTCATCCACTTCAACATCATCGTCGCCGTCCTCGTGGAAAAAAGACCATCCAATGCAATTTGGAATCCCAATTCCGATCATTTGTGATTGGTTAAACCAGCACTGGGAAGGAAGCTTAGACGATCTTAACAAACCCAAACTTCCACTCATTCGACTAATGTCCTCGGGACAAAAGAGTGACCATTCTTGTGCTTCTTTCACCCTTCGTCAGGTTTTTAAACCAACTGAGGGTGAAAATGATGAAACACCATCATCGTCAAATATCGTTTCAAAACCCAGAAATCAACCTGGACCTAGCCGTGCTGGCTCCGGAAATATATGCCAAGAGGAGATCTTTGTTTCTCATGAGCAAGGAATTCCAACTCCAGAGATCTATGAATCACCAAGATTGACTTCAGTTCCATTTCATAGGAAAGAAAATAGCAACACACACATCCAACTTTTGGATATAAATTTCCCCCCCAGAAGTGTTCCGAAATCTATAGTTCTTCCTGTTCCTATTAAACGCTTGCCTCCTAGTTCAGATGAGAAGCTGCTAGTCCCATTGAACAACATTCTCTCAAGACAAGAACAAGATGCTCCAGGGCAACCATGTCCTGCCACAGATGCTGATATTATCTCTACTGGTTCAGTCAATGAAGATCGAAGTGAAGTCCAGTCTAGTTCATCTCCTATACATGCTTCACATTTCCCGTATGAGATGGAAGGTTTCCAGGGTGATTACAGTAGTGATGGGGAAACAACAATGTACTCAGCCGAAACTATGGAGAGCAGAAATTACACTAGTCCTAGAGAGGGAAAGTTCCAGCAAGTGGGTAGAAGCCAAAGTTGTGTGAGCTACAATAGAAGAAGTTCCTCTGCTGAAAGAAATCCAACAACACGAAATTCAGCCACGGAAAAGCAGCAGAGTTTCATCCCAGGAAGAAAAACTTATTCACATGGGGCATCATCTCAGAGAAGCCATGATTTTCACAGTCCTACCGTTTCCTCGATCATAAAAAGAAGGATCAATAAGGAACCTATAATTAGACCCCGACAAAACACTGTTCAAACCTCTCCAAGATGGAACTTTTAATTGATTCTTGGGGAGTAGAATTCATCAAATCTGTTTGAAGGCTGCAAATTTACGGCGACCTGTTGTAATCATCGTCTTTTATGTAACCATTTTTTGTTTCCTTATTGTGATTTGTATGTGCAGAATGATCTGAAGTTGAATAAAGAAAATTCAGCCAGATTGTGTTATACAGCTGCTCAGGGGGAAAAAGGTATTTATCTCAATGCCCTGCTTCCAGCAACTGGTTTCCTTGTTGGAAATAGTTTGCTCTTTTGAAATTATATCGGAAAGATTACTGACGCTTTTGTTACAATCAGTTCATATCTTTTATGGCAATAGAAATTTAGAAAGTTTCTAAACCCATGTAGATGTCGTTTGCTTTATCAATTTCTTGTGGATATCTTTGCTTGTCATAAATTTACACGGCGCAGGTTAAAAAGAATGTTTCTGTTTATGTTGCTGGCGTTTGAGAAGCATGTCTGGTTTCTTGGTTGCTAATCCATCACCCCTTATCCTTATCTTGTAAAACAAGGCTCATGATTGCTTTATGGTGAGAAGTCTTATAACTAATAAACGATACTTTTGCTTTAGAAATCTTACCTTCAGCTCGATAGATCCATGATGTATTGCTGTTCCATATCTCTGGACTCAATCTTATCTTTGTCGTCTAGCAACACTGCAACTAAAGAACTGGATATTGTGAAGTAGCAGATATATATGACTAGATGAGCATAGTATGAAGCATAAGTTCATAGCAAAACAGTAAAATAAATGGAGCATAAGACTGCAGCCTGTTGTTGTTTTGTTGTAGAAGATCATTCCGTTTGAACTCTTAGGTGTTGGTCATGTGTATGTAGATGGAGCTCATTCTGTATCATTCTGCAGAAACAAATGCATCAATTTCCCAGTCGCTCAAATTTGTTTTCCAGTATGTTGAACTAGTGATACTTTTGTATTTGATCCCAGTAAGTAGGGCACAGCTCACATAGGGCCTACTGTGCAAAGGTCAGGACTCGGGATCTTCTGTGTTAGTTTGGGTAGGTCCTCCATTACAAAGTAGAATGAAACTATCCATGCTATGTTGTGCAGTACAAGAGTGCATATAGTAGAAAACTACAAGTCTCCGGATTCCGGCAAGTTGCCGATCCGAGCAATCCTTAGATATCCAACTCAATAGATATAGGGAGGTTAAACATTCAAACTGACAGGGTATTTCCTCCAGTTGAATGTTTTTTGTCATGCCAGCCTGAATACATGATACCAGAGCCTAAAACTCTTATACCCAGGCCGTATATTTTGACATCCGTGTTGATCTCGAAATCTGCCATTACAGCCTATATTACTTGTCCTCTACAGTGGTCAACAGTCGGTCAAGATTCAATTTTCAAAGGACAGCGTACAGGAAGAAAAAAACATTTATTTTTGTCTTTCAAAAACTGTAAGGTACAACTGCAAGTCCATGGCTCTACGCTGTCCAAAGGGGAGTTTTATGGTGCTGTAACCTTTCTCCTTCAATGATCTCAAAACACATGCAATACCGCGAGGGTCGAGTGTGATCATCATGAACCATGAAAAGCCACTACAGTCCTCCTGGGATCTAATTTTCCAGATGCAACAATCTTTTTGAGATTAATACATCCACCATTAAATGAGTTTGGCAATCTAAAACTTTCAAACTCTGTGCAAACAATTCTCATCCTTGATAAACTGATAATATTTATTTTTCTCATAAAAATAAAATTTTCGCTCAAACTCTAAAGTAACAAGATTGCTAATAGGGGTACCAACAATCCCTTCCCAATATACATTCTGTCCAATATGCGTATTGTCATACCCTCGAGCAATTTGGCACCCCTGTTATCAGCCTTGAAAAGTAATTAAGATAACTATGAGCTTGCACCCCCATCAGGGCTCCCAGCATTTCGACAATATCCTTACACCTTTGGTTAGAAAAGGGTTTGCCCAGTCCTGATGGGATGGGAGTGTGGAACAAAGTGTGGGGCTTGAGCCTGACATGTGTTGTCCTACCATGATGTTGACGAATGCATAGTGATACATCAGTCATCACTTCCTAAAGACATATATAGGCAGACACTAATTTCACCACCATGAGATCCCAATTTGATCCTAGAGAGAGGCTAGAGAGGATAAATATAAAACTTCAAAGACAAAAGAAAGAATATATATAAAAGGGACCAAACCAAAGCAGGAAAAAGAGCAAAAGAGATAAAAACACTCTTGCTTCTCTTTATTCTCTTCTTACTCTTTCTTCCTTCTTCTACTACTACTAGCTAGCTTTATCAACTTCATACTTAGAAATAACACTCACTAGTGTTTTTTCACACAACCATGGCAAGAAAAGTGAGATGGAGACAAGTGGTGGAGGTGATGGTAATGATAATAGCTATGGTTTTGATCATGGTTGAAGGAGCTGGTACTCCAACTTGGTGTGTTGCAAGAAGTAATGCAAGTGAACAACAGTTACAAGCAGCTTTAGATTATGCATGTTGGGCTGGTGCAGATTGTACACCAATTCAACCAAATGGACTTTGTTATTTACCTAATAATCTACTTGCTCATGCTTCTTATGCTTTCAATAGCTTCTTCCAAAAAAGATCTTCTGCTCCTGGTGCTTGTGAATTTGCTGGTTCTGCTACCATTTCCATCACTGATCCAAGTAATCTTTTTCACTTCTCTCTTCTGGTTTTTTTATTTTACTTCATCTCATCATTTTCTTCTAATTAATTTTTTAATCTTGTTTTCTTGTTTAGGTTATGGATCTTGTGTGTACCCATCATCTTCAAGGTATGCATGCCTTTACTTTCATTTTTTTTTTACTATTTTGAGGAATTATTTACTAGGCCACTTTCTTTACTCCCACTAAATCCTAGTTCAACTTGAAAATCATGCATCTAAATTAGCCCCAAAAAAGAAAAGCAAAGGAGTTTATTCTTCATTCTCATGCATCTCTATCAGTCTATCATACTATGCACTTTTGAGCTGGAAAACAAAATCAGAGTATTATTCTATTGAAAAAAGTTCTTTTTAGCACTTGTATATTATTCTCTTTGAACAGTTGCTATTCCATTTTTTTTCTCCATCAGATGAACAAAATCAACATTAGTTCCTTAATGGGTTTTTTTCTCCTAATATGAAAGTGAATCTCTTTGACCATTAAAAAAAGGTTATTTGGGGGGTGTTTGTTTGTTTTCATCTGCAGTTTGTGTCCAAATGTCTCTTTGCATGCAAAAAGTTGCTTGATCTTTTTTACATACTATTAGTACCATAATCCCTAGATGCCACACTAATCTCCATGGCTTGAGATTTGTGCTGTCTGTAATGTATACTTGAGATTACAATATTGATTCATGATCTCCATACTACTATATCACTAGATACTGAGGACACAAATCTAGGGAGAAGTAGTAGTCTTGTTATTCACCCGAGGGAGGAGACAAGAGAGAGGATAGTTTATAAGCTAAGTATTGTGGAATTTATGTGTACGAGGACACGTGCTTATCATGCTGGATCAACCTTGCAGTTTGTTGCATGAGTTTTAGTTTCTGTTTGCTGCCTGAGCTTCAGTTTCACTATCCTTGGTTGATTGAGATCGAGGGATAGAAAAGGTGGCACCAGTTTAAACTTACCATATCCAATGATAAAAAATCTACCCAATTGGATTTTCTCTCGGGATTTTTTTCGGGAGAACCTTTAATCGGTTTAGAATTATTCTTTTGATTCTAGACAGACCATGGGTTATCCCGTACAAGATTCCGTGAGAAAATTTAATGGTGGTTTAGGAAAAATTCTATCATTAGGAGTGGTGGTGGGCTAATGTGTGTCTCAGCACTCTCTAATGCGCGATGGTCATCTAGCATTTTTGTTTAGTTAAAAGTTAAAATGTATTTTTGTTTAGTTAAAAGTTAAAATGTGTACTCAGTTATATAATTTTTTTGATATTTTATGTATGGTTTTTTTTTAGAAAGCTTTGAATTTAGGCTGTGAATGTCATTGTCCGACGAGTCCCACCTCATGTGAGATTATACACGAAATAGATCTTTAATGGTTTAATGTCATTGTCCAATGAGTCCCACCCCATGTGAGATTATACACGAAATAGATCTTTAATGGTTTATTTAAAGTAAAAATTTCCCTCTTATTTAATACCAACTCAATTTGTTTTATCCATTTTAATAAAATTGGTGTCAATCAACTCTAAAAAATTTGTGAAAAATTGTCTTTCATTGTGCACTAGAGGATATTATCATGAAAGATCGATCTAAATAAAAAATTGTTATGAAGAGGTTAATTTTTGATTTTCTCAGTTGATAAACACTTTGAAATAATAATAGGTTAATTTATGGTTTCTTTGGTTAACTCTTTCAAATAATAATATTTTTGGTCAGTCCCTTTGAGAAACTAATTGGTCTTGCTCTTGCTTTCTCTTTTTATTTTGTCTAAAATGTATGTAGAACCCATCAGAACTTTTATCAGTTTTTTCAATAGTTTTTCAAAATTTTATGATTATTACCGTTTATTTTATAGACATGGTATCTGAGAGTATCTGAGGACTGAGATTTTATATACGTAAACGTGTAAGCAAAACCTCCTGGTTCTACATGTGAGGGGAGAAATTAGGATCAAAAATAATAGAGGGCAGGAAAAAAAATCTCATTGTATTGGGTAAAATATGAGTAAAATGTCTAATATAGGAGTGTTTATTAAAAAAGTATATAAATAATCCTTAACACCTAAATGACAAGTTCACACACTCTGTCCTAAGCTATTTCCGCCCTTAGGATCACACTTCATTTTACGTACACTTCATTTTACGTATTTAGGATCTCAGTCTTTAGATGATCATCAGGTCCTTTGTTAAGCGGCACTCATTATCACTTAGAGACAGGAATAAGTTTTGTGGATGGTAATCATGTTGTTTTAGTTCTATTATAATTTTGTGAACATCATCCAAAGACCAGGGTCTGAACACACGGCTATATGAGCTAGTAGGTTATGCTTGAACACCCATGAATCAAGAGTGTAAATTCTTTGGTTGAACCCAATCGACCACTATATGGATTTTTTTTTTTTTATTGCATTCTATACATACAAAAATATGAGGCTATAAATAATTGTATCTTGCAAATACAATCTCATTACAATTTCATGTGTATAAGATTCCAGCCTTTAGATAATCTTCACCTCTGGTTTAGTGATATAATCTGATAATTTTACTTGTTAGATGGTTTTCAAATTAGTACAAGTGGCTAATTCTGCAGAACATTTTATATTTCCACTCACTGATAGAATCCTACATCCCAAGCATGATTGAAAGCCTTTGATTTGAATGTAAAAGTTTTAGTGCTTGAATTGGACAACTTCAATTAAAATACGCCACGCCTCACTTTCGTAGCGTAGTCTGTATAACTGCCAGGTATGGATTCCGTATGATAAAAAACATCTATTGAATGAGAAACACCTAGTTTACTTTTGTTATAGGTTTTTCGGTCTTGTATTCCTTGGAATGATAGAAATGGAAAATTCATAACATTTTTGTATAATTGTTTTTAGTCTTCTTTTCTTTGGTATGAATTTTTTGAACAAAGTGATCATTTAGAATTTTGCTTGTCAAAAAACTTCAGTTATAGTTTTATCTGTAAATTTGTAATGACTTCTTATTTTACTGCGATCATTAACAGTACTGCGGGGGGAGTTGTTGGAGGAGGTGGTGGTGGTGTTGGAGGCATCGGAGGTGGTACAGGTGGGGGTATTGGAGGTCCAGGTGGTGGTGTTGGGGGCACAGGTGGTGGTGTTGGGGGGACGGGTGGTGGTGTTGGAGGCACAGGTGGTGGTGTTGGGGGTACTGGAGGAGGTGTTGGGGATACCGGAGGAGGTGGTGGAACAGTTACACCAGGAACAGGAACACCAATAATAAATCCCAATGCGCCACCGATGACTCCATCAACACCAATTTATGGAGGTGGAATTGGAGGGTTCACACCAGGGCTAGGTCCTACAACGGCAGGGACAACATATGGATCTGATTCAACATTGCTTAGGCCTTCAGTTTCTACACTAATCATGGTTTCTTTAATTGTAGTACTAGTGTATTCACTCCTGCTTAAACCATATTAACTTTTTTAAGGTAGATAGCACTTTACTTTTTTCTTTTTCAATTGGGGTTGTAGAGGGTAGAATCTTAGTCTACAAATTTTGAGTTTTTCTTGGGTTTCAGATTTAGTTTGTAAGTTGCAAGGAACTTTGATCTCCTACACATCTACCTCTGTCTTAACTTACATATATAAATATAGTACTAGTACTATTTTTGGTTTTGGGGCTCACAATTTTGTCTTCAATCGTGAATACATCTTATTGTGTTCATTTTTTGTAAGATGTTCTTGAAAGTTGCAATGAACTATTCTGATTAAACTTGGCATACTACTAGGAAATTTTGCAAGACTTTTACTCTGCACATGCTATGGGTTGCACAGCAGCTGCCAAAGCTATTCAATGGTTTTTAAGGTTCTTTTGACATTTTTTCAGTGTTTCAGTAGAAAAGTAAGTCGCATTGAAAAGAACAAACTGTTGTTTCAAGGAACCTGGTAACTCAACAGCAAAGCGTTATAAGCTTCTGCTCTGTGATACAGAAACAGAAATCCTTGATACTTTTCAAAACTAAACATGGGTTTTTTTCGAAGTTCCTGAAACAAGAAATTTTACAATAACTAACAATTCTGAAACAAGATTAAGCAAAGCAAACAAAAGGCCTAGAAGTGTTAACTCGCTATAACTATAACAAATTATGGGACAAAACCTGGTCCCTGCAAATCAAAAATACTCTTTAAAAGTCTTCCGCCCCTTGCACCACTGCTTCTAATCCCTTACCCTCCCACAACTTGATTCTAATCTCTCCTTCTTCTCTTGCGGCGTTTTCTCATCTCCCTTTCACTCTCTGAACTTGACGACTCAGATTCTGATTCTGAACTCGAACTATATCCACTAGAACTTGAACTCCCAGATTCTCCTTCCGATTCTGAAACTTGTTTCTGTTGCTGCATTATGAGCCTAGGCATGTTCTTCAGATATTCAGGCAAGTTCTCTGTGATTCCACCAAGCCCTATTGACGTAAAGAAGTTGATGGAAAATCTAATGTTTTTAGGACTATCCCTAGGGAAGATAGATTCAAACGAGTCCTGCATATTGGGTTCAGTAAGCCGCTCATTCAGCAACCCGATACCAAGGTGCTCAGATAGTTCCTGGAACAGAATTTTTATGAAAATACGTGAAGATGATGTAGTATCCTCCTCTGTCAAGAGGATATAAGCCAAAACATGCCAAGGTAGAGCATCTGTGCCAAGTAAATGGGCAAAGAATTTGGCGACGTTACGAAGCTTATTGGTTTCCAGCCTGTGAATCATAGAATACTGCTGGACAAAACACTTTTCAAAATTCTCCTGATGGATTCTGTTGATCATGCAAAAGCGCTGCCCTAAGAGACCATAATACTGAAGATAGGTTCTCTCCTGACTACAACACTCCAACAGCATTATGCACAGTTCCATTCTCTTGGCCTGGCTCAAGCTTAATTTGTAGCAGTTTGTGCCCAGCTTTTTCAAAGTCCACACTAGACATGATAGTGAGGTATATGGTCCTTCTTAAGTTTACAAGATTTGTCTCTGTTTCATCCTGTATCTTCATTTTCTCGGCGTCCTCATCCTCCTCGTCAGAGTCATCATCATCCTCACCACCCGAGGCTGCATCAGAGCCTTCTTTTTCATCAGATGACTCATCATCACCAAGTATGCTGCGCTTCAGATCTTCATAACGCTTCTCATTCTCCAGAAATTGTGGATCCACCTTGAAAATATCTAAAGAAGTCTCTGGATCTATCTCATCATCAAGGGATAATTCATGAGTAAGCTGGTCTTCTTGTTCCACAAGATCTAACTCAGGCCTGACAGCGGGGTGTCCCTGAAATTTCGTTTTCCTGATGGCAAAGAGGCCTTCAATTAAAAACTGCACCCTTTTATCTATCTCCCCTTCGTGAAGTATTCCACGAAACCACTCAAAGATACCATGGAGACCCTTGGGTGTAAGATCCTGAAGAAGCAAACCACACTCTGTAACAAAACCGACGGCAACCTCAACACTGTCATCCGTGGGTTTCTCTAGTAACCCCGTCAGAAGCTCCAAAGCAATAATCTCATGAGCAACTTGCTGGTTAACAAGATGAGCTATAAACTTGGTGGCAGCAAGTAACTGTGGCTTATCATTCCTTATATAAGCTCTTGAAAACTTGAACACAATCCTCCTCAATAGCAATTCACCCACTTCCGGAAACCACAGCCGTCAATGCTGCGAAAACATCAGTAAAACCGGGAGAAGCCATTTGAGACTTCATACATGATCTACAAAACAAACCTCTTCCTCTTATAAGATTCTCGGCAAACAATTCAGGTATTAAGTTTTTAATATTCATGGCATTCACTTTATTCACAAGTCCATTAATCGATTTACGCAATGCATCCCATGTTAATCTCTGGTATTCAGGACTACTCTTATCTTCCACATCTCTCATCATTCTATCTAACTTGAACGGCGGAATGTATACTCCTCCATTCCTACCCATATCCTTCCCTGCATCAGCAGCAGGTTTCATCGTTTTTCTAATTGCTTCCAATGCTTTTTCGTATTTCCTAATTCCTTCCTTATCATAATTAGATTTTCGATCCTTGTCTTTTCTCCTACTACTTCTATCTCGTTTCCTGCTACTTCTATCCTCATCCTCATCATCCTTATCCCTTCGCCGACTACTTCTTCCATATCTATCGCCATAATCATCATCGTCACTGTCATGTTTTCTATGAGATCTCCTCCTATCATCATAATCATCCCTACTCCTCTTCTTATC
>JAJJMB010008071.1:2714313-2732841 GCA_023531105.1 Papaver atlanticum | reverse complement strand
TGAGATCTCCTCCTATCATCATAATCATCCCTACTCCTCTTCTTATCATGTCTCACTTTAGAAACCCTAAATTCACCTTCTTCTTCTCTAGCATACTTAGAACTTCCCATACCAGCCCCTAATTTCTTATCTAGCTTGAGATTTTTTCCAGATTTTATATTATTAGACCTGATTCTCTTAATCAGATTTAAAGAAGATGAAGAGAAACAGATTACTGTACTGACTGACCTGGTGAATCAATTTGCGTTCGGAATCGGAGTTCTGCAACCTGAGTTTATTTTTCGTCCGCCACTCTCATGCAACCCTAGAAAAAGAAAGAGAAAATCTGGAGGAGAGGGAAAGAGCAGGGAAATACTGCGTCGTTTAAGTGGGGGCTGTCTGTGGCTTTTATAGGGGTCTCTGCTCAATGAGGGGGCTTATTTTTAGAAATAAACGTATTTTTTTTAAGTGACAAAACTGTCCTTTCCTAATTAGAGTTAACTTTCCTTTTTCTTATTATTGAATATATATTTTTCAAAAACTTTTACTTTTGAACGCTCAATGGGTATATGAAAACTAATTGAGGGATATAAATTACTTCCCCCAACCAATAGTGTTTGCTAAGGGGTGTTTTTGGGGGGCAAAAATACTAAAATACCCTTCCCTCTAAATAAAATCTAATAACTTAAAATCAAAAAACAAAATCATATCCTCATTTCCATCTTCACTGCCGGCATTCTCGTTAGGGTTAGGGATTTGAAACCTAAATATTCTCCACTTTGAAAACGATATTTTTTTTTTACATTCGGAAGTGATGAAGACCATGAAGATCATGTCGAAAGTGATGAGGACCATGCCGGTAGTGATGAAGACCATGTCGGAAATAAAAAAAAATTGCATCACCGGAAGTGATGAAGACCATGCCGGAATTGATGACAACCTGCCGAAAAATGGTGCCGGCATGCTTGGTAACTAACATTTCAATGCCGTAACTTAATGCCGGCATGCTCGATAGAAATCTATCAATGCCGGTAGTCAAGTGAAAAAAAATTCAATTTTCTGGATATTTTACATCATATGCCGGCAAAGAAATTTAAGCAACATACTATGCCGTTAGCAGTGCCAGCATGCTCGAGAATCAACTGACTGTGCCGGCAGTGGACTGATTAAAACCAGCAAAATTTCAAAACGGAATAGGTTTTGAATTTCAAAACCATAAAAAATTTCTACGAGACGCTGTTTCGCACTCTGCTAGGGGGAGCTGCCCCTAAACCCCCGCGACCTGACCGGACACAGCCGGGAGGGGCTACACCCCCCCGGACCCCCCGAATAGTGGCAAATATTTATGAAAATTTCCAACAAATGTCGACATGGTTTTTTCGGTTGAATACAATGCCGGCTTGCCTTTTAAAATGGGGGATATTGTTGGCCGGCATGGACGTAGTATGGATTCAATGCCGAAAATGCTGTTGCCGGCATTGTATTCATACTACGTCCATGCCGGCACCGAGCTATTTCAGCTGCAACAATGGTGGATTCAAAGAAAAAAAATCAAATTTTCAACACATTGGTACCTTTACCTGAGTATTGGGATTGCTTGTACAATCATCCTCCATTTTTACCAAAAAAAGTTCCCTCTCAATTTTTTTCCCTCCTTCTACTCTCACCTCACTCACCCAAATACAAATAAAAATACACACTAATCATTTATCAAATAATCTTATGAATTTACTAATTATAATTAAGCACTGATCCTGATTAGTGAGGGGTAGATTAGGTATTAGGTAAAATACTTAGATAAGGGGTGACCCTGATTTGATATTTGGATCCAGGTTTTGTCCTTTTCCTCTATCCCCCAATTAGTTTTAATGTCCCCCAATTGCGCGTTCTTAATTTTTTGTTGGAATTTGTTTTTATCCAGATATGCACGAATAGTCGTTAAGGTACCGAATTACGACTATGATGAATTTGCACTAAACCAATAATATTGAAGATTTTCATAAAATGTCGTGATGATTTATAAATTTGTACCGTAAAGATTTAAAAGATTCGTCATGGTTTATAAAATAAAACCGTCATGACTTATCATGGCGAATTTCTACTTTAAATTTTTTTAAGAGTCGTCATGATTCATATTTTGAACAATGACGATTATATTGTAAAATTGTACATGTCTACTGGCAAGAATCGTCATGGTTGAAATTTAAGACTGTTATAACATAAAATAGCCTCCCATTTTCAATTAGAGTTGTCATGGTCGATAGATTTATACCATATCAACTTAAAACAATTCGTTATGATCTATAAATTTGAATTTTCATGACGACTTTTTATGGTCAATATTTGTTTTAAAAGTTATAACGATGACGACTGATTTAGATATGGTATAAGCCCACTTTTGTTTCAAAATTGACAAAAGTCATCGTGGTTGAAATTTAAGCCCATGATAATTTATTTATTTTTTCCATTTTTTTCCCATGATTTAAATGAGTCATCAAGGTCTTGATTTAACAACGATGATAACCGTGAAAAAAAAATTATGAAAAAAATAAGAAAATAAATAAGTTAATTAAAAATAGTACTAAAAAGAATTATAAAAATAAGCAATTATAGAATAAAATAAATTAATCAAAATAAATAGGATGACAGGTGTCACAATTTTAAGGGTGATTATTAATACTAATTTATTTAGACATCCCTTACCACCTCTGGAAGGGACTAAAATCTTGGAGCCCCCTTTTAAAAGCCGCACCCCTCTATCAGACAAGGAAAACATGGTTATGTTGACAAACCTCCAGCATGACCTATGAAAAATGATGACAGATAAGAGAGTTCTTGGAGGCCGAGATAGTGATCACATCCCGTGATAAAAAAAAAGGGCATGGTTGCTAACGGGGAATACCAGTTTACGGGTGAGGATGCCAAATCCCATAAAAGAAAAATTAGAAAACCCTTTAGATAATGCGAGATTTGGTAACCCCCCGAGTAAACGGGCACCCCTATTAGCAATGTCGAAAAAGAATACCGATGTTGGGAACTCTTTTCTCTCTAGAATTTATAAGCACAAGGTTTTATGCTGGGTCACAAGGTAGTGATGGTGGGTATGCTTTTAGGAATGCTATTAGAGCATAGCTCGGTTGAACTCACCAAGCGTTGGTATGTCAAGTTTGGTTGTCATATTTTAGAGACTCAAAACTCATCTACAGTCGCTTGATTATATACTAGAGTCAACTTCGTTTAGGTTAGACTAGAAAGTCTAGGAATGTTGAGACACACAAGTATTACTCCGAAGACCTGAAGAATGTGAAGAAGAAGCGAACTACAATGACAACATCATCCTTCCTCTTGAGGTTAGTAATATTGACTTGAACTGTTTCATTCCTAACGTATCTTTCAAGTCGTTCTATATTGAAAACATAACTGTGAAGCTGTATATACTGTACATATTGTATGATACTCTAGTGATGTGACATGGTCATATTTGTGTGATCATAGTATTAGGGAATTAGACTACGAAGTATAATGCTTATCTTTTAAATTTCGTAGATATGACATCGACATAATCTTGTATATACTGTTATGATTATGTGAATGGGTTATGGTGAAGATTTCATCCTAAGAAACAATGTTTTACATTTGTTTAAAGGAAGTACATTCATCAACTTCTTTTATGAATCGAAAGAGAAATCGCTAGGCTTATTGGTATAGTTATTCATTACAAATCTTTGGATTACCAATATGTGTGAGATGGTAGAACCGATCGTAACTTTGTTATGTATCTTGGTATAACTAATCACAATGCTTGACTTATGATTTGGTATGACTAGTTTTTATTAATTGGTGTGACCTGATGTGAATTTTAGTTGCAGTGAAAGTGGTGAGTAAAGTTCGTTCAACTCGGGCTTGTGAAGGATTTTTTAGAATTAAATAAAATTGTTTCAATAATAATAAGAAAATACCGAGACTCTGGATTCCACCATTGACCAATTAATTGATAAACTCTAATCAATATTCATGCAATATTCTTCTTTAAAGTGATTCTAATATTTGCCTCTAATAGATTTTTGAAGTAGAAGTTGTAATCACAAAGCATGAAACATCAAAAGTGTTAAAACCTAGCATGTTCCATCAAAACAATTCACAACTACTCAATAAAAATCAATTTTTTCTTTTAAGTTCTATGCAAATAATCATGTAAAATAATTGCAATAAATAATTAAAATAGAACTATACCACTTTTCATGGAACAATGGCTTCCTCCGTCGCCTCGGCTAAGGGGTTTAGCTCCTCATATTAATCGTGTTCTCAAAATACATCTTTGGTGTTCAAAAGTTGATTACAAGAGAGAAAAAGGGTATACTGTAGTCGCTGAAAGTCTAATACAGCGGACGGAATCGTTGCTGAAGAGCTTCGGTGACTGCAGGATGATGCGACCGTAAATCGTTGTCACTGAAAATAAGTCTGCCTCTGCAACTTTCTTTTTCCGCTGTTCTGTGTTCTTCGTCTTCTCCGGCAACAGCAGCAGCAGCAGAACCCGATCTTCTTCTAACGATTTTTCTGGCTTCTCTAAGGCTCTAAACTTTCCCCTAAGGTCTTGGTTACCTTCCTAGGACTCGAACCAACCCTTTTATACATAGTAGAGCAAAGAAAATTCGAGAATAACTTTGGTTTTTTCCTCCACAGCACGTTACGTTATTTCTTTTTTTCTTTCTTCTGTTTCACGTGTTCTCAGCCGTCCAAACTGTCCAAACTCCTCCCTTGATAGAAACAAGTCTTTAATAAGAGTTTCCTTCCTCTTCTTCACGTAAATTTCCAAAAATAAACCAAGAAACTTCCCAAAAATAGAACGTGATATTTTAACCATTTTTCACCTCCAATTCGAGTTCTAGCCACTTTGGATCCATTCCAACACCCTTACCTCGCCTGTTAGGTCCATAGGAACAAACCCAATCAAATTCAGCCCTTTAATCTCCCTAAAAATCGATCAAAAATCCATCCACAAAATCGTCTGTTTTCTAAAAAAAATCCCGCCAAATTTCTGTTTTTGAAAATGTGAAGAAATGTGACCTCCCCCTATCCAGTCCCGGTCTGTACTTAGCAGCTGCTTGGAAATGGGTTACCCCTTATCCAAAGTGAGAGTCCGAATAGCAAATGTCCTCCCAGGAGCCTTTAACAACTTTTCGAGCCAATTTTTCCGCAAAAGCCTATTTTTCCAAAAAACACCTACAAAGGATAAAATACCAAAATTAGTACAAAAATGGGTACTAACACTATACATAAAAGAGATGAAAATAGACACATAAATGCGTCTATCATGACCGATCACAGAGTGTTGTGTAATCGATCCTTGTAATTGGTGTAACCAGTCCTGGTAATTGGTGTAACCGATCCTGGTAACTTGTGTGACCGATCACAAGCAATACCATGAGTATATGGTAACCGGTCCTGGTAATTGATGTAACCGATGCTTGTAACTGATGTAACCGGTCCTGGTAACTTGTGTGACCGATCACAAGTATTTCCATATTGAGGTATAACCGATCCTAGTGATTGGTAAAACCGATTGAACCCATGTATGTGACTTGATGTTTGATCAATCACATAATATGAAAAAGCGGGGGTCTAACAACCACACCCGATATTTCGTTTGGCAATCTGAATAGACAAACTCCAATATACTTTCAAGAGAATCAACTAGACAGTTAGACTCAATTTAGAGAAAAGTATATCAAAGAGTTTTATATCTCTATCTCTCAATTCAATGTGCAATCAGCAAATAAGAATTTGCGAGCCCGATTGAATATAAGAGAATTAACTTGAACGGTACCAAAGACCAATGTTCAAGGATCAATCAATTTCAATCAACAACCAAATGTTGGATTTCCCAATTGATCAATTCAACGCACAACCTCTGATATTTCAATTATATAACAAAATATAATGCGGAAAAGAAATAACACAGACACCAGAATTTTTTTAACGCGGAAAACCGCAAATGCGGAAAAACCCCGGGACCTAGTCCATCTTTGAACACCATACTGTATTAAGCCGCTACAGACACTTGTCTACTACCAATTAACTTAGGACTGGAATGTAGTTGAACCCTAATCAATCTCACACTGATTCAAGGTACAGTTGCGCTCCTTACGTCTCTGATCCCAGCAGGATATTACGCACTTGATTCCCTTAGCTGATCTCACTCACAACCAAGAGTTGCTACGACCCAAAGTCGAAGACTTGATAAACAAATCTTTCTCACACAGAAAAGTCTATAGGAATAGATAAATCTGTCTCCCACAGAAATACCTATGAGTTTTGTTCCGTCTTTTGATAATCAAGGTGAACAGGAACCAATTGATATACCAGACTTATATTCCCGAAGAACAGCCTAGAAATATCAATCACCTCACAATAATCTTAATCGAATGGTAGCGAAACAAGATATTGTGGAATCACAAACGATGAGACGAAGATGTTTGTGACTACTTTTTATCTTTCCTATAGGAGATTAAATCTCAAGCCAATATTAGATAAGATAGTACTCAAATACGATAGAAACAGCAAGATCAGATCAAGCAACTACAGAGAAAATAGTTGGGTCTGGCTCACAATCCCAATGAAGTCTTTAAGTCGTTAACCTACAGGGTTTCGTGAAAAACCTAAGGTTAAAGGAGAATCGACTCTAGTCGCAACTAGTATCACACAAAAGGTGTGGGGATTAGGTTTCCTAGTTGCTAGAGTTCTCCCTTATATAGTTTTCAAATCAGGGTTTGCAATCTAAGTTACCTTGGTAACAGAGCATTCAATATTCACCGTTAGATTAAAATCTGATTAGACTCAAGCTAATATCTTTCAACCGTTAGATCGAACTTAGCTTGTTATACACAAATGAAATGTACCTTCATTTAGGTTTGAGTAACCGTGCCTAAACGTGTACACTAGGTTGGCTCAACAATAGTTAACCCAAGTTAGCTCTATGAACACTTTCATATCAACCTTATTCATCTTAACCACAACTAGTTCAAATGACTCTAATGAAACTAGTTATAGAGTTGTTCAATTGCTATATTCTCATAGAAGTATACAAGAACACAATTGAAGCAAAATCGGTTTGATTCACACGAATCAATTCATGAACATTATAGCCACGGTTTGCAAAAGATTGCATTCCTTATCATATAAATGTATTAGTTCATGTCATAACCGATTCTAGAACTTTAACCACTCAAGTATGCAAACGGGTACACATACTTAAGTAGCCGGACCAAGTTTTGGTTTGCCAGTATGTGAACGGGTACGCATACCTCCAAACTCAGCATAAATTCTCGGACCTAAACCTTACGCCAGTACGCGTACCGGTATGTGTACTTAGGTACCCAGACTTTCACAAACCAACAGGTACGCCTACGGGTATGCATACTATAGTTCCCGGACATGGATTACATATATGCAAGAACACATACTATGTTCATAATCCAATAATGGTTAAGTGTTCTAAACTCTATTTCAATCATTGAAACATTCTTAGAGGATGATAATAGCTGTTTTCACGAACTATTAGCATCAAAGCAATTTTCAAGATATTGAAATAATCATTACGAAATATTCCAAGTCTACACCAAATGATTGTATCACACAAATCATGTAAGATGTTACTTGGCGATTTTCACATGATCATCTTTTGACTTTCGTCAAGAATATAAGATGAACTTCGTCCAAGCGAAAGCTTACCAACACATATTTCGAGAAATATGTAAGCGAGTTAAACTCAGCTCGAAATCTCAAATGTGCATAATCGAATACTATATAGCAATACGACTTTTGTCTCAATATAGGAGATAGAGTAGAATTAAACTTTCCAAGTGATAGATGAGTTTCAGTCTCCACATACCTTTTGTTGATGAAGTTCCACAAGCTCTCCTTAGTAGTTCTTCGTCTTCAAATGATGAACGCCGTGAAGTCTTATTCTCAACTACACAATCTATCCTAGTCCGAGACATCGCTATAAGTAGACTAGAAATCAAGACTTATAGTTTTGATCACTAACATTGACAAACAAGCTTGAGATAACAACGCTTGCGAGTTCGACCGAGAAGTGCTCTAACAATCTCCCCCTTTGTCAACTTTAGTGACAAAACTATCAATACATATGGATTACAAAATAAATAAACTTTGTATCTTCTCATCCAAATGCTTGATCTCCTTGGTTCTTCAACATTACTCGAAATCTTTGTCACTTCCAAGTACTCCAGTGATTATGAATGTGTTCAACTCAGCATCATTGTTGTTGAAGATCCGTAGCAATAACAATGAGAAAACAGTTTCTCTCAATCATTGTTATATAGTGTCATAGTATTATTACATAGCATCAAAGTTCAATTGTACCATAACTTTGACAACAATACTATGGTGATATGTATCACTCCCCCTTAGTCAATATTTCACCTCACATGAAAACCACTCCCCCTTACATAATGATCCGTAAACCATATGTATTTATAGTGTGAACTACACATTAATTCTCCCCCTTTTTGTCAATATAAATTGGCAAAGGTACGAAAACTAGTGGGATCCTAATGAAATTTTCATAGAGATACTTCATGACCAAAAGAGAACATATCAACTTGTTTTGATGATTTCACATAGTCAAAACTTAGTGTATTCATCAAGGAGTTTATAAAGATACAAGAAAACTCCTACAATATTCCATAGCCGCACTCCCCACAAAGATTTGGCAATTAAGCACAAGTTCAAATAAGAACTCTCCCCCATAAAATGTCATTCCCAAAAGAACAACAAGAGCGACCTTAGATTTACAAGAAAAGAAGGATTTCTTTGGACATTAACAAATAACATGAAACATGAATTTGTATCCAAAAATCTCAATTGAATTAACCACAAGGAAAATGATCAATTCAATTGGCCATGCTCAGCATAAGAAAACTTATGGAGCAATACAGTACATACACAAAGATGTGGATCAGGGAAAGACCAATATTGTGGAATAATCAAAGATTCATTCTATTTTTCATCACTATTTGCACAATGACATATAATAGACTTAATCTTTGTAAACAAAAGTTCATCATATCTTCCATCAATATTTGCATATGACAAAATAGGTTTAACTTTTGTTGTCAAAAGTTCATTCTATCTTTTATTAATATTTGCATACCGACATATAATAGAGTTAACTTTTGAATAAATATGGGACAATCAAGGTTCACGGACGTAAACAACATATCCCATAACAATTTGCAATATATAAAACCATAAAGATTAATACTACAAAAATCATCTTCCAAATAACTTAGAATTTAAATAAATAAATCTAAAAACATTGCAAGATGAAAACGTTGGCAATAGCTATGTGTACTCACAATAATTGCTATTCCAAACCCTAGTTATCCTTCTTAAAAACATAAGAATAAATTCTCATAAGAAGTTTCCTAGACATTGAGACCTCTGAAGAATTCTTTATCGTCCCCAAACTCCTTGTCGTCAACAGCCATGGGAACATAAGGTTCATGAAGAATTCCAACAAACCTTCTAGACTGATGCCGAACCAGGGCCTTCTGAATTTCAAGAGTTCTCAAAACAATAACCTTTATTTGCTGAATCTCCTTCCTTGTTTCCTTCAACTCATCAAGAACACCAGAAAACTTCTGAGAGTTTGAAGGGACAGTTCTTGGCTTCCTCACATTCCTTCTTTTTCTTTTCAAAGTTGGAGGTAACAGAGATTTATCTTTTTCCTTCATGATTGATTGATTAACAATCATATTAACATCTTTTCCATCAGAAGACATAATGCTTGGAGTATCTGATAAGCACGTAAGTGTGACGCATTTTCACCCATAACTACATTATCTAGGACTCATTTTATTTCTAATAAAGTTGTTTTAAGTCTTTTCTAGGGAATAAGCTCTTGCGGCAAAATTGGCTCGAAAAGTGGTGTTTTACACCCCAGGATAGAGTACTAAAGTCACCCCAGAAATGCACCGGAAGCACCCCGAAAATGCGTCGGAGGAACCCCAGAAAAATTACTATCTACGCCCAAAAATTACTATTTGCACCCCATAGGAAAAGTGCTAAAGGGACACCTGTGCAGGATTAGGGGGAGGACATCTTCTTCTCAAATTCAAAAAATGAATTTTGGCGGGAAAATATTTTCATTAACAGCAGAATTTCGATCGGATGTTTGGACGTGATTTAGTGAGATTCAATCCCTGAAACTTAGTGGGTAGACGTGATATGACTATAGAAAGCTAGTATGGGTGATTTTATCGATCAAATTTGGCTGGATAACTTGGTTTAATCCAAATAGGGAGTTGGAGGAAAAACATGCGCTCGCACGAGTTGTGAGAAATTTAAATGTGTACTGCACGTTCTTGGAAGACTTAATCGATATCCTGGAGCGTGAAGAAGGTATATAAGGAAAGAATTCCTGATCACTATGCCTACATATTTCAGATTCTTCATCAATACTATCCTCATCATAATCATCATTATAATAACACGAAAATGATCGAACCTCATCTAAACAAGTAGTGTTACCAATTTTAACCTCGTCATCTTGATTATAAAAATTTTTCTCATTTTCACGGGTGATATTGGAAAGAATGTATTGGCAATCAAGAGTAATTCGAGCAATTCTTTCTTCCGTCTCTAATTCAAACCTACGTGTTGACTCAAAAAACTCACATGTTGACTCATTTAACTCACATGTTGACTCAGCTAACTTCCTGAGGTTATCTTCTAAAGAAGTTTCACTCATTGTTACCGTTCTTTCGTCCATAACTAAGTCATTTGTGTCCGCTAACTTATGTGTCGACTCAAGTAACTTACGCGTAGACTCAAGTATCTTACGTGCCTCATCTAGAGGAGAGGAATTATAAGAATTTTGCTCGTATGACCGGTGGGCATGTGGATAGTAATTTGGCTCACCATGGTAGGGACCATAACCTTCAAAATTTTGGCTTTCCCAACCACTATTCACACTATGGTCATAAAAAGAATAATGTCCATGTTGCTCAGTCGGATATTCATTGTATTGGCTATTGTAATACCAGTTCAACATCCTAACTGCAAGGGAATTCTACACAAGCACAAACAAGGATGACTCGACCAAAACAAGCCTATTTAATGTAGCAAATAAAAAGCATGATGGCTCCCTTAGATTGTTTCTAGACCAGCTTCTACTCTTCCAAGAGGCAACTAGGTACAATTTTAGCAAACCTGGTAGAACGATCCGAATAAAGTAAGTCGAAGAGAAGCATGAGAAGCTCAGAGGAGCTTTGATACCCCCACCTCTTTGGCAACGCTTCCCTGGGTTACAAGGAGGCTCTAATCGACCTTTGGCAATCTTCCTGAACTTTGAGCTAGGCTAACAAGATAGCCAATATGATCCTTTTGAACGACTTTCCTATAAGCTCGTTACCCTACTGTCTCGTTCTAGTCCAAATTTTAAGGCTTAGGTTCGCGTAGGTTACGTGTTATTAAGGCGGGCAAGAAGGAAACGGTGATGAAATCCGAGTCCTTATCTTAATTTGGCCAGGCCTTGCCCTTTACTAGAAATTTAAAACCGTATTCAATTCCTCAACATATATGCATACAAAATCATCCAGTAAACCCGCTGACAGGGGATTCGCGGGTGTTTAGAATTCTCACTTCCCGTTCCAGACGGGGGATGAACCATTGAGGTCGACTCGGGCCACCGACTCCTATGTCAGTGTACGAACCCGAGGGGCCGAGACAGTATCGTAACTGTCGTCCTTCCCTGTGTAGTTTATATTTAAACTAACCCTTCCTTAGGGTTTTAAAAAATAAAGTCCAATGTCCAAAAAATAAAATTCAAAAAGTCCAAAATAAAAGATTACAACAATAAAACCCTAATTACAGTTTCTAAAAATAAAAAGAAATAAAATCTAAAAAATAAAATCTAATAAAAGTAAAATAACTATATACAAAAATCTTCTTCTTCACTTCATTTGGATTTCTCTTTTCTTTCCTTTTTGGGCTTTGCTTTTCTTTTCAGCACTCTCTTTTTCTTTAGCTTAGCTCCGAATCTGAAAGCAAACAGAAAATACAAAAATGCGTAAAAAAGAACAAAAAATAATAAAAATATAAAAATAAAAATAAACCTAAAAATAAAATAATCCTAAAACAAATCTAAATACAAGTCCGCATCGGCGGCGCAAAAAATTGATCGAATTTTAGATAGTGGTAAGAAAGGTTGTCGTTCACTCGGACTTGATGAGATTGATTTTAAGAATTAATAAACGAAAATGCTAGAAATAAAGAAAATTTATACAAAATATGTCACAGGATGAAGAATTTACTAGGTCTTAGGATTTCACTGTTTTTTCATGTTCACGGGGTTCAAAAATTAATTCTAGACATTTATAGCTCAAAACAAAAGAAATAATAACTCTATTTTTTGCCAAAGTAGATTTCATAAAAACATTAGTTGTAAGTTGTGAGCATGACGCATTAAAAGTAATTTAAACTAAGCATGCGACATCAAACAAAATAACAAATAATTAATAGAAATCATAAAACAATTAAATTCTATGCAAATAGTTATAAAATAATTAATTTAATTACCACATGGACTAAAAACAGCTTCCTCCGTCGTCCCAGTGATGGGGTCTAGCTCCACATGGTGAAAACGCGCTCAGAATAATTTTTCATTTCTCAAACGGTGTTTACAATGGTAAAAATGGAGAAAATAATAAAAGAACCGAGTTTGCAACGGTATAAGTGCGTTACAACTCGCTGCTACAAAGCAGTGTTACAAGAAAACTATAGCTCAAAACTGTTGCAGTACAACAGTCACAAATAGTGAGAATAGATGACACTTTATAAACGACAGACTATCACTGTATCTGTTCTTCTTCTTCACTTCTCTGCTGAAGATGAACACGACTCTGCAACTTGATTCTTTTCGCTCTCTTCTACCCCCTAACTCTCCATCCCCCTCTATGACTCTAGTAAAGCCTTTTTATACTTCACATCACTAAGAATACTCCTCATTACTCCCCGAAAATCTCTTCCATAGCTCGGCAGTAAATAAAATTATCTCGGGAAATTTTCTTTCCTTTCTTGACTCTTCATGCGTTCAATTGCTACATACACACTCCAATATACTCTGGTACACGTTAAAGAGTGATCCAACACGTTGTAAACACGCTCAAACTTTCCAAAACAATCCCAACAGAAATCCGTGTATCTCTCATACTCTGTTTTACTTCCAAACCCGCGTTGCAACCTAATTCTCTCGATTCCAGGATCATTACCATCCCTATTTGATCCAAACAGGCCCAAAGCAACCAAATCCAGCGCTCGAGTCTCACTCAAACTTGTCCAAATTCTTAACAGGGTTTCCGCATGAAGATAAACCCGAGAATCTATTTAATTATTAAATCCACCATTCAAGCCAATTCTGGTCCAAACGAAGACCATTACCATCCCTGTTGAGCCAAAATAAACAAACCAATGAGTTTCGGCACTTGAATCTCCCGAGCACATGATCAAAATTCGAACCCTAATTCTGTTTTCTGAAGAACTTCTTTTCCCGCCAAAATCCAGTTTCAAACGAAGGGGATGAGGGTGCCCCTTAACCAGCTGCTTGGGTGCGAATATCAAGTGATTGCCCCTTAATAATTGAGGTGCCCCTTATCCAATAGTAGAGTCCTTTTAGCAGTTGTCCTCCGGGAGTGCAAATATCACTTTTCGAGCAACTTTTTCCACGCAAGTGTATTTCTCCAAAAACATCTACACATACACAAAAACACCAAAATTAATATAAAATCGAGTACCGACAATACAGAAAATTGAGGACAACTTAGACATAAAAATATGTCTATCACTTCACCCAAACACATGAAGAGATATGTGAATATTGGAGACTCGGTTTTGCTCCTTGGGATCGGTTATACCAAACTCACAATGTAAGTTGTGATCGGTTATACCATACTTCCCAAACCAGGTTGAGACCGGTTACACCCTGCTTCCCAGAGGTAGATTGTGATCGGTTACACCTTACTTCCCGAGTTAGCTTGTGATCGGTTACACCTTTGGTTCCAAGAGAAGCTTGTGACCGATTACAACTAGCTTCCCAAATTAGCTTGTGACCGGTTATACCATGCTTCCAAAAGGTATCTTGTGATTGGTTACAACTAACTTCCTAATGTAGCTTGTGACCGGTTAGACCATGCTTCACAAAGTATCTTGTGACCGATTACAACATGCTACACAATATAGGATATGAGAGGTTATACCTCAAATCTCAACAAGTTAAGATAGGTTCTACCTTGTCATCTTATATTGGTCATTCAAAAGATATTCAATAAAGAACCTGACCAATCATGATTTCCTTTTGATTATGAAACAAGTTCATATATGTACTTCCTTTAAACAAATGTTATAAAACATTGTTTCGTAGGGTGAAATCATACCTATATCTTACACATAATCAAGAGATTATATACAAAGATTATCTTGATGTCGTATTTACGAAGTTCCAAAAGATAAGCGTTTATACTTCATAATTCAAAAGATTCTTTGACACTTTGATCATAATGTTATGACCAAGTCTAACCACTACAGTATTATTTATATACAGCTTCGCATGTTATGTTTTCAATATAATCCGACTTGAAAGATACGTTAGGAATGGAAACAAGATCAAGTCAATATTACTAACCTTAAGTGGAAAGATTATGTCCTCGTTGTAGTCGTTACTTATTCACATTCTTCAGGTCTTCGGAGTAATACTTGTACGTCTCAACATTCCTAAACTTTCTAGTCTAACCTAAATGAAGTTGACTCTGGTATTTAATCAAGAGACCCTAGATGAGTTTCTATACTAAAATATGACAATTAAACTTGGCATACCAACGCTTGGTGGGTTCAACCAAGCTATGCTCTAACACATATGTTGTCTCTTTTGGTTTAATTCTCTGTATTTTGGAAATTATCTCTTTAATCTCCTTTTATAGAGCTTAAAAGATGTCATTATTAGCCATTTAAGGCATTTGATGGAACGTTTCGTCCCTTGGAAATTCATGTCTATTTAAAACTATGCTCAACAACTCTATAACTCTCGATACCTCCAACTATTAGTCTAGTTCTAGACTCTTCCTGTTTCTTAATTCCGTTCAGAATTGACATTAAGAGGTTGATAGGTAGATCACCAAATTTCCATGAGTTCAGACTAGAACTAATTATCATGTTTAATTTTCTGCAGATCCGGAATAAGAAGCTCATGTCGAGAGGCATTATGGAACGCTGATGTATTTGGTATAGGCTACATTATTCTCCAGCTTCACAAAATCATAATACGCACATTATTAATACCCATATTTTAATTTAAAAACACTTTATTTGGGCTAAACCATCCTATAAGAATCATGACACACCAAACCCCCCTTCTTATGTCTTCGTTGACCATCTCATGGTTAAAAATAAACTTCCTTCCAAAATTCCCAATCAAATATATATATCTTTGGCGGTATTGATACATTTATTACACTTGGAAGATATCACTGACATAATATATGATATCAGTTATACTCCAATCCTTAAAATAATTACTCAACTACTATATGTCTCAACAAAGTGGCACGTCGGCTGTCATGTTTTTAATAGATGTAAGCATTTTTTTTTTTTGCTATGCATAACCGAATATCCCAAAAAACTCAAACTACCTCTTCTTCTTCATCAATTCCTTCTACAAATCTTCAATTACATATCAATTTTTTAGTAGATTTTTGTGTGTTGCCTAGATTTACTCTAATATTAATTAGGGTCAATTTGGGTAACATTTAAATTAGGTTTTTATGTTTTCAATAAAACTTGTCCTTGTTTTACAGGGATCTTAGAGTCAGGTTTTGTATATATTTCTCCTGATTGGCTTCTAATGGCTGACTATTGTCATTATGAAGAATATAATAGCTTTAATGGCACTTTGTTAACATGTGATGGTATGTTCATGTATATTGTTGACGACGATTTCCTCCGACGTGACGTAGGTCTCTGCAACTCGATACAAGATCCATGGCTACCAGTTCTAATCGTGATTATGATGTTATGTGCTTATTACTCCTTGCTATGGGAGCATCAAAATTTGAAGAAGTTATCCAAATGGTTGGAAAGAGTTCCAAAAACCATCCCTCAGAAAACATCTGTTTTCAATTTGAATATGTACTCAATACATTTAATATGTGTTAGATCTTCTGTATTAGGGGCTCTCATTAAATGTATTTTTTACTATTCTTTGTTGATGATGTATGAATTTCTATCACTTGTTGACATTTTATTAATTTAATTATTATAGGGGCTCTGTTTAGCCCCTTGTTCCTTCAAAAAAAATATAGATGCAAGGATGACGTCCTCTATCCTCACCATATGTACTATCCCAAAAGATTCTCTTATGTCATGAAATAACTGAGAAGAATCTGTGTGGAAACTACAACTACAAAATTACCTCCAAAATTTACCTGTATTCTTAGTCAGACTTCCAAAATTTACCTGTATTCTTTACACCTTCGTAACAACTACAAAATTTCATCATTTGCCTCCAACCTTTTGAAACTGGATAGATAATTTTATTTCCACTCATCAACCAGTTCCACATCCTGTGTTACTAATATATTTGTTAAACTTCTCTTTTATATGGAGCAACAACCTACCCTAGAAACACCCAACTCTTTTAAGAAAGATATACAAGAATTATTATCTAAAATGGCTACAGTTGGTAGTGTTGTATGATAGGGCATGTATGTACTGAAACTTTGGCCCCAACAGATTCAGTTAGAAGTTATATATGTTCTCAATGGACTCTTGTTTAAACACTTATAGTTACTACTTCCAGTCTTCGAAACAAAATTCTTATAAGGTTTATAGCTAAAGCTGATTACAACAAAGTGGATGAAAAATGTTCTTGGTATGTGTGCGGGTATCTCATTGTTCTCACGCTTGTTCCTCCTACGGGATGGCCAACAAACTGTCTAACCTCCTTCTTGGATGAACTCATGTAGTTTATTCTTTGTACCTAATGAATGTACGCATCTTGAAGATCTTAAAAAGTTAATTTTCAGAATTGGGGAGCTTGTCAAAGCAAAAGAGCAACATGAAAACCATCATTTGAAGAAGAGTATTAAAATTTATGTGTGGAAATGTGTGATACCCAGTGCTTTTGATCTAGGTTATGGTTTCAAAATTAAATTTAAAGATTGTTGTTTTAAAGAGTGGTAAACTTATTTTTTAGATGGATTTGTAACCGTAATTGAAAAACCAGATGCATGCAAGGGTTAATTAAAAGAATAAAATAGGTTAGCATATGCAAGAGACTTAATTATGCCAATTTCATTTAGTGTCGAGTAAGAGAGAGGGCCTGAGGGAGAGTCGGCCAAAGTGACCACTAATGAGATACTATAAATAATTTTATATTATTATTAATGTCATTTAATGAGTGAAATTGGTGAAGAACTTTAAAAAGGTATGTTCTAGTGAAAGGAAGGGGGAGGGGAGTCTTCTTTTTCTTTATTATATTTTGGTCGGTGCTTGAGCTAGAGAGTGGGGAATCACCAAAGAGGTAGGAGATAGTTTTCACGATGTTATTGTTCTTTTGTTTTATACACATGGTTTTCATTCCAAGCATTTTTAGGGTCCATTTTTTTATTTCCATCAATTGAAAGGGTTAAGGGGTGTCTTAAAAATAGAAAATTATCTATATTATCCTTCACCTTTATACTAAATCTAAACATATGTCCTTTATTTTCATAATCATATCATTCCTCTTCTTCTTCTCTTTTCTACCCATTGAATTTTTTTTATCATTTTAATTTTGATTGAAAACAAAGATCGTCGATCAAATGTTATGATTGATTGTTTAAAATTAAAACCCAAAATTCATTAACCTTAAAGTTGAAACTTAGAACATCAAAAAAAAAAAAAGGAGTTCAACAAACAAAACGAATAGATGATACTAGTTTTGATTAAAAATTCGGATTTGATTACTTGAAATCAAAAATTTGATCCGAAAATTTTCTTGGATTTACAGTAGCATAAACATAATCGGTAGATAACAATCTATTTTTACCTACCGATTATGGTTGATGTTCTTGGATTTACACTAGCAGAAACATAATCGATAGATAATAATCTACTTTACCTACCGATTATGGTTGATGTTCTTCGTTTCTTAAGAACATCAACCATAATCGGTAGGTAAATTGATCGTTATATACCAATTATTCTTGATTCAAAAAATTCAATTTCTCTGTACTAAAAGTTACGCACAATCGGTAGATAATTTCTCTGTAGATAATGAACACCATTAACTACCGATTGTGAAAGTAGAAATTTTCAAAATTTTATTTAGTTTTGAAAATTTGAATTTGGGGCCATGAACACAATCGGTAGATAATAAGCATCACTTATTAACACAGTTTACTACCGATTATGGTAGTGCTAAAATTAGAAAATTGAATACATTCGAAGGTTAAAGTAACACACTTTACTACCGATTATGGTAGTACCAAAGTT
>JAJJMB010008071.1:2684126-2714303 GCA_023531105.1 Papaver atlanticum | reverse complement strand
TACTACCGATTATGGTAGTACCAAAGTTCGAAAATTTTAGGATTTTGACAAAATCTCATTTTGGGGCCAATATACATTCGGAAGTTACATTTACTACCGATTATGGTAGTGCTGAAATTCGAAAATTGAGTATATTCGGAGGTTAAAGTAACACACTTTACTACCGATTATGGTATACCAAAGTTCGAAAATTTTAGGATTTTGGCAAAATCTCATTTTGGAGCCAATATATATTCGGAAGTTAAATTTACTATCGATTATGGCAGTGCTAAAATTCGAAAATTGAGTATATTCGGAGGTTAAAGTAACACACTTTACTACCGATTGTGGAAGGGCAATTTTTCCATTACGAAATACGCGAGATAAGGGCTAGCTTCAATTTATGTTTGGGTGACCCTATTTTGTCTTATTGTTGGCCCCTACTTCCTTTTGGGTGGCCCTAAAAATGCTAGGTTTTCATTTCTATCACTTTAGTTTTCTTTTCAAGAAAGAGATATGGTAATGATATCTAGGGTCTCATCGATCGGTTTGGTGCATGAAATTATTGGACATAAACCTTTTCTTTATTAAACGTCAGATGATGGTACTCTAGTACTGAATTCTTTTGGGAGCACTAGTTTTCCCAAGAACAACATCTAATTATTTTGTCTTATTAAGCATTTTGAAGTTAGAAAAAGGAATAACTTAGTGGTAATTTCTTTTAGCATTGGTGGTGACGGGGCTACTCCTGTTTGCATGGAGGTTATATGATTGTTTTTGGTAGTAATTTATTGATTATAATTGTAAACGGACCATATGGATATGTGAGTGCGATTTGTAGAATGATCGGATATAGGCGGTGCCCGTGGCGAGGATACACGGATAGGTGGGGCACGACCCAAGGATACTCGTGCAAAGGTTGATGGCGGTACCCGTGCCGAGGATACACGGATAGGTGGGGCACGACCCAAGGATACTCGTGCAAAGGTTGATGGCGGTACACGTGCCGAGGATACACGGATAGGACGGGCACGACCCAAGGATACTCGTGCAAAGGTTGATGGCGATACCCGTGCCGAGGATACACGGATAGACGGGGCACGAACCGAGGATACTCGTGCAATTAGAAGGGTTGGATGGATTGTATTCAAAGGCGTGAAGGCGGTTGCCAGGATTCGAGGAATGAACTACGGCATGCTTGATCCCTTTACTGGGTGCGTAGGCAGCCGCTTTGCGGTTCAGCATTTTCACTTTAAAGGAAAGTATTTAGTTTCATTTTCTCTAGTTAAATTGGTCATCGTTATGATTGAAATTTATTGTATTATGGAATTTTAATAGTTAAATAAGTGGAAAAATGTTAGTTTTTGCTCATTCCGATTCGTAACACCAGGAGTTCGAATTTCAAAATGGGTTTAACCCTGATCCGGAACTCGGGGTGTTACAAAATGTCTCCAGAAACCTCTACTAACCGGAATAGCTCTTGTTACTAAAATAAGAATTGAACCTTTCCTTATCGAGTGCAAATACTTCGTGGTCCCAAGATTCATTTATAACTCTAGTCGCATTATTGATCACAGGGATGCCATGTGTTCTAGGATGAAATCAAACTCAATAGTAATGGTAAAGGTAGTCATTACTCCGATCTCAGAAGTACTCCACCTAATAAGATCACAGTTGCTAGATGGATGCCTTCACAACCAGTTGTTGCTTCTTCAGACTCTGATTATATTGTTGAAATTATCAATTACACTAAAGGTCATCCGGATATGGTAATAAAAATTCAAGAAAATATTCTGATCAATGGTGAACCTAATAAAACCCTTAGGGAAGCTTTTTGGGCTAGTCAGTGTGAGCTTCCACCTATCCCTCCTTCTAATTCTGTCTTTTTTGTTAGTGACTTTAATTCCCTTCTAGGAACATAAGATAAGAATGGGGGTCTAGAGGTTGAAGATGAGGATTTCTTTAATCTTATGAATTTTTGTAACTTGTTTGATTTGCATGATCTTGATTCTATGGTCCTAGGTTTACTTAGTCTAATATGCAAATTGGAACTGGTTTTATCTTGAAAAAACTTGATAGATGTCTTATCAATCAATATGTTGAATTGCTCTTTCCTAAACTTTGTGTGAAAAATTTACCGAGATTAATTATGAAGATGTGTGCATGCCTAAACCATTTAATTTTATGGACACGTAGGTTGAGGACCCTACTTATAGGGATATCATACCTAATTCTTGATCGGTAAATGTTATGGGTTCTACCGGCTTTTAAGATGGGAGCAAAAATGCTTAGTGCTAAAAAAGGGCTCCGGGATTGGAATAAGTGTTCATTAAATAATATTCAGACTAATATATCTACCACTAGGAATGAATTAGCTGAAACTCAAATTTTAACCTAACTGATCCTAGTTCTATCACTAGAGTCAGAGCTAGGTTGGCTTTTCTGTATACCCTTGAGAAACTTTACTGGAAGGATAAATCCAGAAAGATTTGGCTCATGAAAGGATATAAAGATACTCTAAATTTTCATGGAGATAACCTATTTCAAAGAAAAATAAATATTATTGGTTGGATTAAGGACAATTCTGGAACTACTCAGACTGATACGGAAAGTATAAGAACATCCTTTATAGAGTATTTAAAAACCTTTATTCTCCGCATTCACTTAATTTCTGGATGCTATCCTTCAAGACCTTCCTGTTTAATTCTCTATGGAGGACAATAATGTTCTCAATACTCCTCTCTCTGCTACTGAGATTAAAAAAAAAATGTTGCCTTTCAAACGGGAGGGAAAATGGCTCGTGGTCTTGATAGATTTACAAGTATTTTTTTTATCAAATGCATTGAGATATTTTTGGCAAGTCTGGCATCGATATGGTCCATACTTGATTTAGAATTGGTCATGTGGCCAAATTCTTAAATCATACCAGTATAGACTTTATCCCTAAGGTCCCCCTGGCTAAGCTTGTCTCTCAATACAGACTCATTGGCATGTGTAATTTTGTCTACATAATCATGTCCAAAACCTTAGCTAACTGGTTGAAACATCTTATGGATCAACTCATATCTCAAAATCAAAGTGATTTTGTCCTCAAACTTAAATTATTGGATAACATCCTTCTTGTTAATAAGGTTACTTACTCTTTTAATCATTAGAAAGGTAAAAAAAAAAAAAAAAAAAAGGGATAGCTGCCACAAAATTTGATATGTTTAAATCCTATGACAAATTGGAGTGGTCATTTCTAAGTAAGGTCCTTATGAATCCTTGACTATGTGGCCATTGGGTTAACCTAATAATTCAATGTCTCTCTACAATATCGTATTTTGTTCATCTGAATGGTGTTCCTATTAATCAAGCCAGAAAGGGGTATGAGACAGGGAGATCCTACACTCTCCCTATCTTTACACCCTCTGCTTTGAGGTTTTATTTGCATATAGTGATAAACTCACTAGGATTGGTCTTATAGAAGGTACTAGAGTTTGTAAGAATGCTCCCGCCATTACTCTTGTTTGTTAATGATTGTCTCATTTTATCTAAAGCCACTTCAATGATTTTTAAAACATTAAAGATTATCTTCAAAATTATTATTTAGCCTCTAGCCAAGAAATCAATTATGATAAATCTGGTATTCTTTTTAGTAAGAAAACTCCTGACTACGTGATGGATCATTTGTCTTACATACAATACCCGGGGTACTCCTATCTCTTTTCAAGCTTCAAAAATCCAAAACTCATTGGGTATTCGTCAAACTTTTGATGCTAGTATAACTACCTGGTATCATAAGCTCCTTACTTAGGATGCTAGAACCTCTCTTGTTAAACATATTGGTCAAGCTATTCATATTTACAGATGGTTACTTTTCTTATTCCTAAGTACCTCTGTTGAAAAATGAACTCTTACCTTTGTTAGTTCTGGTAGGGTGAAACTCTTGATCCTAAAAATAGGAAACTCCATTTTCTAGGGTGGATTCCTTTATTCTCCAAAATCAGAAGGTGGTCTTGTTTTTAGAAAAGATGAACCGAATAACTTGGTTATGCTATCCAAGAGTGCTTTGAAATTGGTTGATAATCTTAATTGTCTCTTAGGTTCTGTCGTTAAAACTAGATACTTTACAAAACTGATTTTTTGGATGTTAAGAGTACTAGCAGCTGCTCTTGGAATTAGAGATGTCTAAATATTATTATGAAGCTCATCAAGCCTTTGATCTCTTTGATTATGCGAAATGGCAAATTTATTGACTCCTGGTATGATAAGTGGATCCCAACTTTGGGCTATGCTAAGGAAAATCCACATGTTCAAGATCCTAGTATTGAAGTTTCTTATTTCATTAATCATGAAAAGAATAATACAAGCAGATTAAATACCTACTTTGAAAATGTTTCTGTTAAGAAGATTGGTACTATTCCTCTAAGCCACATTTGCACTCCTGATACAAGGGCTTGAGAACTTTTAGATAATGACATATTTAACTCTAAATATGCATATTTGGGTCTTAGAGGTATCAGACCTTCATCAAGTAGTGAACTTTTGAAGTGCATTTGTAAACTTAGAACCCCTCATCGTATTCATTTTTTTTAAATGGAAGGCTGCTAGAAATGCCATACCAGCTAAATTGGTTCTTCAATCCGGGATGCATATGGCTTTTATTGAGTGTTCCAGATGTTCTATTCATAATGAGTCTGTGATTCGTGCTCCTGTTTTATGTCATTTTGCTATTCGTGTCTAGTTTTTTCTCTTTTCTGCTTACCTACCTCACATTCCAACGATAAATCTTTTTTTGATTGGATTTCAATCTAGATGATTGACCTTATGTCTCGTCTTCGTGAGGATTCTAAGTGTTTATTTGCTGTTATCTTATGGTCCATTGGGGATAGTAGGTCTAACCTTATTCTAAATGCTGAAAATAGAGAACCCAGGGTCTCTCGACCCCAATATTTTTTGAATCCTAGTGCAAAATTGGTTGTTTTTTCGAAATTTTAATCAATTGTGGGGGCAAACTCAATGGTAGTAAAGACATTTTTATTTTTTAAAGATTTAGATATGTAAAATTTTGAAAAAGATTTTATTTGACCCCGCTCAGTTTTTTTTTTTTTTTTTTTTTTGGCTCATTACTGTTAGCAATGATAAATGGATGTCGCCCTTCACCCCCCTCCTATTTTTTTGGATGGACAAAGTGCAATACTGATGGATCCTTTGAAGACCTCTCCTTGTCTAATAGTATAGGATGTGTTGCGAGAGACCATACAAACAAAGCATCATTTTGACGAGAAACCTTGGTGTCTGAAGTTACTTCTCCATCAGAGGCTGAGACCCGGACGATCTGGGAAGCCTTGAAAAAAGCCATGGAACTGTATTAATCGACCGATTTTCAGCAGGAAAGCTTAACGGTGATCTAAAAACGTATGCTCTTTTCAAATGCATCATTTTTATGGTTCTAAACTTGCGGCTTGTTAATTTATTTTTCAACCACATATTTGTAATGATGTAACTGATCATACTTTGGCTCAATGGGCCAGAGCTAACTGATCTACTCCTCCGATTTGGTTACTACTTGTCATTGAGGCAGATCGACATCCTTTTAAGAGCTTTTGTTTGTCAAAAAATAAAATAAAAATCATAACCTCCTTATAATATACAAGGGAATGACCCGTGCCGTCACTATTTTAAGTTGTGGTAGTAGACAATTTTTAATAGTTTGACTTTATGCTATCCATGTCATTATCTAATTAACGGCAAAGGTTCCATCCGCGTACCCGTTTTAGAAACTAATGAAAACTTTGTACACTTTCCCATTTTTGTTTCTCTCTAGTTATTATTACTAATATCATTTTCTTCCTTTCCTAAATAAAGTAGTCCCTCCTTTGTTTATTTTCCCTTTCTTTTTTTCCAATTTTTTCACAGTTCCATTAGGATGAGACCCGAGAAGAAGATTTTTGTTTTCAATGAAATTTTCAATTTTGAGAAGCAGTAGTCTTGGTGAGTGATAAAATAACCCAAACTTATTTCCAAAACGGCTTTTTAGCCAATAATTCGCACGGGATAATGCTTAATCAGCTTATCGTCTGAAAGAAAATTTTCAGGCTTGATAGACGTTAACATATTCGTTGTTACCATATTTTGCGGACTACATTTCTATCTCTATCGTGATTGCGTTTTTAAAATACTTTTTTGAAAGGCATCTCATTGAATACTCCAGTTTGGGAGCGCACATATCAGTTTTTTCTCAGCTTTCCTCAGTTTTACCATTCCCGACATGTAGTTTTGCCTGCCTGAGAGGCCCATGTTGGATGACTGGTAGCATCAGCTACCGTAGTCTAATGTTTAAATGACAATTTTGATAAATGTCAAATGACTGATGGCATTTGAAACCGCTTCAAAGATTGTAGACAGCTATAGTTTAAGATAGCAAATGAAATTCTAACAGACAAACATCTTGAGATTAGACTCTAAGAATTCTAACAAACACCATACTGATTTTTTAAACCCTAATTAAACTCCATCCTTAATGATATCACTTTTCGAAAGTAAAGGGCTTCCCTTCATTTTAGTTTTTTCCTAGGCACATCTTCTTTTGTGGGTTATGTTCGCTTGGTAACAACACATGTTTATTTCTGGGCAACCTGCAGAAACGCTATATATAGAGATTAGTTGTTGAGGCGTGTGGGTAAGTCATCCTTGCTACCATGTATATTTTGTATTCTTGATTCTGGTAGAACTTGTCAACGATTGGTTAATAATCGATTTCCATGCCTAAGATAGTCGTCCTCAAAGTCTCCTCAACCGCGATTTTTCCATTTTCCTGGTTTCATAAGAAAGATGGCAATTAGTCAGGTTAGGTGGAATTCATGGTAATACACCACAGGTTAGGTACCACACAAAATTTCATTTTCTTTCTCATAATTCTTACAACATTCATTGAGAAACATTAATCTCTGTGCATGATTGAAATATATTTCATAGATGTGTTGCTTTGCACATGGATATATACCACTTCTGAACGGAGCAGGTCCGTTGCTGTGCATCGCAGAATCTTTTGGAATTCAAAGTCAGACGCCTCAAAGATAGTAGTCTTTGTAGGATCTTCCACCCTTAACCGAATTGATAACCTGTCAACATATGTTATTGTTTGTTTAATTACTGGCCATAAATTTACTTGTAGTGAATATAGTGTAATTTCAGTTAAGTATAGGTTCTAATCCATTACCTAGGTATTGGTACATCAATCTGGATCTGACACTTTGAGCACCAAAGTTCACCCTCACAATCCATAAGCCAGTTATTGCAATTGGTTCAACTTAAATAGCATCGACCTTTTACTTTTATCAATTGAGTGGATGTTGCTTTGCACATTGTCTTATGCATAAACTGTCATCATCATTCCATGGATTTTTGTAAGAAATTTTCGTTGACCGTATTGATGTTGAGAGTAGATTATACATACGTTGTAACTTTGATCCCATTCTATTTCAGACAATTCTGCAATGGTTTTACGACTCTCGCTCCAGTCTGATTCATTTTCTTGTACGACTGCATTACTTTCATTGGTATGCCTAGTTTCACTTTTAACGTTAACATTGGCAAGCATCTTTTTGGCATAAGTTCGTATCGTCTGGCAATAAAGCCTGTTTACAGCCGATACTGGAAACATGGTTTGACCGTCCACAGTGTATGCATCCACCACACGTATCACGAAAGAAATTTATTTATGTAAAACCTCATATAGGACTCCAAAAACATGGCTTGGGGAAAGAACCTGCATCAAACGACCATCATGAAAGATATTTTTGTTGAAATTAACAAATTTTAATAATGATGTAGATTTTAAATAATGATATGGATGTATCGTTAGAGATATTGTAGTACAAACCCTGTGAACGCCCATCATTATAGAGGCGCTACATGGGACTAAATCTTCTGCCACCTTTCCCACGGCCATGAACTTAGAAGATCCAGTCAAGTCTTCTACTTCCATTATAAGTTGCATCCTGGTTGGTGTTGATTATATATGGTCATGTACTTTCGAGAATAATTCGTTACTGAAAATCAAAGCATTATTACCTCAGTGTTGGTTGGAACGATCTATTGCATGTGAAACACCAAGAGTTTATAATTCCCAGTTCTGGGAATTCGGCACAGCAATAAGATACCAGTTGTCCGCAAAACCTTTTATTTGGCCAAATAATTGGAGTGTGCTTCCATCCTGTCAATACACATTAGTCAGTTAATCGAACTTTCGATTATTTTAGATTTCACAGTAGTAATCGCCATGGATTTCATATGACCCATACATGACAATTATGCAAACCTAGAGTTGATGCGACTTTTAGTTCACAACGGTATTCGCCATGGATAGCATGTGAGTGATAGTTTTGTTCTCCTAAAGTGTAGTTATTGATATGTATTTCTCATGTCACAGGTTAACTGCAGTTTGACAGTAGAAGTTTTAATAGTACCCTGTCAATGTATCAATGTAAAAACTCTTCAACTTTCAAGTTTCTCCATAAACTATATTTATTAAAAGGTGTAACACCGTTTATTGTTACCTTTGGTTTTCCAATGTGTGTAGCAAGTCATTAACTGTCTTTTTTCTGATTTTGATGGTTATATGGAAATACATCAGGCAATAATCCGATATGTTTGGCTCCTCTGAAGTCCAATTCTTCCCATTTCCGGAACAACAACGACGCTTGATTTTCCTTCATCAAGGGATCGCAAATTGTTCAACTTATCATGTGTAACTAAGGATTCTACCTGCTGGGGTTTGCAATTAATCTGTGATGCCATTTCGTCTGTTTTTTTGGACAGCAACTGAAAATTAAAAACAAAAAATCATCAGACACCTACTTCAAACATAGGATTAAGCCATACAGTGTAGACCTAATGAAGGATTATTTTAAAAAAAAAATGGGTAAAGCAACATCAGGAAGGTCAAATCGAAAACAACAATATAAAATCATCAGAGCAATTGAGAATGTAAATTTGATCATCTTCGCATGAATGAAAAGGAAAACAATCGCCAGATGAAAAGTGGATGGAAAACGTATTTGGATTTTGGCAGCAACTGAAAAACGGAAAACTGAAAATCATCAGATACCTAATTCAAACATAGGATTAAGCAATACAGTGCAGACCTGATGAAGGATTATTAAAAAATTTGGGTAAAGTAACATCAGGAAAGGCAAACCCAATATCACAACATCAAATTATCAGAGCGAGCGATTGAAAACGAAAATCTAATCAACTTTGCATGAACGAAAAGGAAAACAATCACCAGATTGAAAGCGGATGGAAAACGTATTATTTGGAAGCAATGGGAAAAAAAAACTTACATGTTCAAGTGGGACTGATGCTCTCGATTAGGATTTATTGGGCCGACCGAGTGAGGGAGGACCCTTATATGACCATTTTTTTTTTGTAAATAGTAAGTGATCAATTGACACAATTAATTATTATATTTGTGTATTTTATTTTTTAGGGATATAATTGGAAAGCAAACTTTAATATAACATATCTAATAATCCGTGCTTTGGAACTTTATAAATTTTATCTCGTCGGAAAGGTAATAAAAAACTACGCAATGAGTACAAACAACAATATCAAATTTAGAGTTTTTACAAAAAAATCGGAGATATTTATCATTTTTGGCACAATTTTAGAAAATTAAATGTATATCCATTATGCAAACCACCTCAAATGATACACTAGAACACCGTTTCCACTGTGGGAGGACCGACCGAAAAAAAACGGAAACCTCTACAAATGGGACTGTAATAATTTTGATGATAATAATGTCACACCGTCAACTGGTCAGCAAGAAAGAGTAATTGTTTAAATAAATCAGGATTCTAACGAGAAGACCAAGTCAATGTTGATCATTTATAAACATCTTTCAAAATGTTGCTAATCATGACATGTGGGAGTGAAAGCTTAACCACGTAGATGCGAGTGAAAGCTTAACCACGTAGACGTTGGAAGCTGACGGGACATGTGGGAAGCATATTATATCCAACGGCCAAAAATATGTTGTATCCGTGACCCATATTATATGTACGTAACAAAATTGATGTTTGGAGCCAAGCAAGGTGCTTGTATGCAAAAAATGTTCATCTCTGGGGAAAGTTCGCTTTTGTATCTGTATCTCTGCCTCCATGACTAATTTACTACAGAGTGCAGAGCGTATCTCCATAAACATCACCATTCACCACCACTTTCAATATTTCTCACACTTTCTCTATCTCCATCTACAGCACCGCCTCATCACCAAGTCATTATCGACAAAAAATCAATTTCTTATATACCCCTTTCTTCAATCTTCCTTCGGATTCTCATTTGTAGTTATGTATGTGTCTCTCGCATCCAATCACCACCCACCCACTGTATACGGATTTCTCTCTACATGAGGATTTTTTTTAAGATTGAATGAGAATTGGGCGGAAACGGAGAACTCGGTTGACTCACTAAATCTGTAACCGAGCTGAAGTGAATGGGTTGACAAGGTTAGGTGAAAATAACTTCTTCTTTCTATCTATGTTTCGTCTTCTTTTCTTTTCTTTCTCAGCATTTGATGCAATTGTTCTCTGTAAATTCAGTTGTCTTCAAGTTGACAGATACGAATCTTTAATCCGTGAAATATGGAACCCTTTAAGGTTTTATTTGTAAAAAATTGAATTTTGAAAGCTTCAGTTCAATGAGTTTCATAGAATTGACAAAAAAAAAAAAAATCTGTTTTTCATGAAGATGATAAAGAAATTGATCGAATCAGATCGATTAATGGAAAATTTTAAGAAGTTTGAACTGGTAATCTTTGTGTTTGTTGTTGTTTGATTGAAATTGAGGATAAATTTGCTTGATTATGTTAATTATCATCAAAATTTCTTGAAATTCATAAATCTGGAAAACCAGTTTTTAAATCTGGTTGTGATGGCAGCGGAGGTGGTGCTATTGTGGCTCTGATGGTTGATGGAAGAGGTGGTGCTATTGTGATTATAATGGCGATTCATTATCATGGGAATCAAATTTTGGCACGCAAAATTTTAGGTGACGGTGGTGCTAGGTGACAGTGGTGTTTCTGGTGGTGGTGATGAAGGCGGTGATGGTTGTGTAGGTGAAGAAATGAGTTTCTGTCGTTAGAGTTTGCGGCGGAGATGCTGGTGTTTTTGGAGATGCTATTGGTGGTGGTGGAAGTGTTGTCGGAGGTGGTGGTTGTGTCAGCAATGGCAGTGGTGCAGGTGGCGGTGATAGTTCTGTTTCAGAAAAAGCAACATCAAGAGCTATCGGTGACGATGGGATTATCTCTAAACTGAAGAGACAAGAAACGACGCACTTCAGCAAAGGCTATTTTCGTTCGTGATAAAAGTAACCAAAAAAAAAGAAGCCACGGAATCTCAAATCTTTTTATGAAATTGGTAATTTGTGTTACTTTTCATTTGACAAAAAAAAATAGCCATAAAAGGGACTCCCTTCCTACATGTTTTTCGGGCCTTCCGGTCGGCCCAATAATATTTTATGTAGCATATTTTGGGTTATGTATTAACTAATTTTCCGTTGCAACTAATAAAACGATATATTCCCTCTGTTTCAAGAAAAGTGATATTTTCATTTTAAGCATAATTCTCGAAATTTGAATGCATAACCATTATGCAAACCATCACAAAGGATGCATAACACATCATGCAACCATATTTTGGTTTATGGATCGACTAATTGTCAATTTCAGAAAAAGTGATACTTTCACATTCCGTTTTAGAAAAGTGATACTTTTACTCCGTTTCGGGAAAAGTGATACTTTCGCTCCTTTTTCCAAGACGGGGCGAAAGTATCATTTTTCCCGAAACGGAGCGAAAGTATCACTTTTCCCTAAACAGAGCGAAAGTAGTCGTAGAGAATTCTTCTTTGGTCGGTCCTCCTACCGTGGCAGCGGTTGTACTAGTATAGCAAAGATGATCGTTTTTTCTTTTAGTAGCCAGAAATTAATCTTAATTTGGAATACATTATTGGTGTGTTTGTTTGAAGAGAATTCCAGGGTTCCTGATCCGTTATGGAATAGAGAAGGTGAGAGAAATAAATTACTCGTAACATGAATTTGCCATTAATCGGAACACGAAGAGACAATGGAAAGGGATCCTAGGTCGATTGGTAATGAAAAAAAGAATGGATATGCTAAATCTTCCACACAGCTCTGCCGTTACATAATGGAAAGAATCGACACTTTAGAAACACAATTAATACCCTAGGTGTGGGACGTGAGGGAAGGACAGCCTTTGGATTAACCAAACCAATACATTATTCTAGGAGGGAAGGGAAGATCCTGGCCAGTAGTTAGAAATTCCAATGTATCCTGGCCACTGGGTGACACACTAAACACTATTGTTGTATAAATATTGAAGAATATTTTTTGGTGGTACCTTAAACATTCTTATATAAAAAGTTCTACTATTGTAGTCGGTCGGATGTTGGACCATTTTTTTTATTTTACTTTTTTCTTATTATGGACAAAGAGTATTATTACAAAAAAAAAAGTACCACTATATTAGTTGAACAGATTGTCGTGCTAGGGTTGATTATGTCACAAGAGAGGCAAGATAGCTCTACCTTGCATGCCAGTATTGCACCATCGGGGACTCAAACCTATGACTTTCCGGAAGGCATCAAACTTTTTGAGGAACGGGGTGACCAGCTGAGCTAACTACCCATTATCGGTTTATTTTTTTATTTATTTTTTTTCCTTTCTCCGACCCCAAAAGCATCACTTTATCGGTTTCAGGTAGTCAGTCTCACGGTAAAAAATCTGTAGTCAAAGTCAAACAACTAAGATTGACCAAGAGATTCGTATTTGAGTTCCACAACATAGTAACAGGGGTGTATTGGATCAGAATTTATCTAGATAAAATTAGATATTAGTTATACCCGAATATGGTGGATTTATAATGTTTTTTTAAAGAATCTTTAAGATTCTTATAGATATATGATTCTGGATTATAATGGATTGTCTTAGGAGTAGTTAGATTTTTAAAAATTGAAGTATATTACAAATTAGTAATATATTTGAAAAAACCAAGGTCATCGTGATTCCCTTAAGTAAAAAAAGTTGAGGTGGTGGGTGGAGGTGGTGGTTGGTATGTGTGATGTGGTGGTGGCGGCGGTGGGCGATGGTGGACGTGGGAGGTGGTGGTTGGTGTGTGGCGATGATGGTGGTGACGGTGATGGTTGGTGGTGGCGGCGGTGGTCGATGGTGTTGGTTGTGCTGGTGTTGGTTGGTGGTGTGTGGTGGTGGTGGTGGAAAAACATAGTATGTTGTGATATAAAAAAATTGTCCATAAGAATCCATGAAATTCTTGTGGTTTGGGTTAAGAAAGATATGAGATAATAACATACATATTTTTCCTACAAATATCCATAAGAATCCATATATATCATGTCCCTTAACTATCCTAAGAAATCCTAAACCAATTGAATACCATGGATATTTAATGATTCCTTACATATCCTAATTTAATACCTAGGAATTTTTAGGATTGTTAAATATTTTTAGGATATTTAATAATTCTTTATTTTTTTTCCTTTCTCCGACCCCAAAAGCATCTGGAAACTAGCCACAGGACGAAGATAAATGTGCAAAGACGATAACTCTTATGCCTATTTATGGCCTTCGGGTTTAGCTAATGAACATCACAGCAACTACACTTGCCAATTAGATTCTTAAATGGGGCCGTTTTGCTTTGACTAGGGTCAAGAAAAATATACTTTCATATCAACTCTTCTACTGCTTCATTGGTTGAAGATCATACAACCAATCTGATAGTTTGCTTCCTCGATTCTATTGATAGAGCTTCCTCTTTTGTCTCGGGAATCAACTTACGAGTTTCGTTTAATCTTCACCAAGACAGTTTAGTGTCTGAATTCCTGAAGTCTGTTTTTTTATTTCCCTGTCTGCTCAACCTCCTATATCTCCCGATGAACTCTCAGCCACCTCCTCCACCACCCAATACAATGACACCACCCGATGAAACACCCTGTCGCGACCCAACTTTACACAAAACGTCCTCTGAAAAGGAATCTGGGAATACACAACGAAACCCACTCTCTACAGATTCAGATGTCTCGAACCTAGACAACCATAAAAAAGAGATTAAGAAAGCTATTTCTTCAGACTCTTCCCAAACTTCCCATTCTTCCAAATCCTCTTCGACCTGTGTTTCTTCATTCACTCAAGGAAAAAAAGAAAACATCCAATACTTTAACCCAAATAACTCACATCTCAATCATTCTCACGTAAAGAAAAATCACTCCCTCTCCACAAAAGCACCATCGATTATCAATCAAAAAGCCGCTCTACTCAAACAAAATAAGGATACAGTCACCCCTATTTTCCTTCTTACGGAAAGGATGCAGAATCTTTTGAAAACTCACAATGAACATTCCCTAGCAATCAAAGTTTTAGGAAGCCCAACAGATTTTTTTCAACTCAAAAAGGCTCTCGCTAACAGACTTTTCCCGATCCAGTTTGAACACATGGAGACAAGCTCAACGCCACATATAATACAACTATCTTTGAAGCATCAGAGGGACAAAGATTTCATCCTTGCAAATCAACCTTGGATCGCTGGAAATCAGGTAGTGTTATTTGAGGACTGGGATTTATTCTTGTTACATCCTAATAACTGCTTCAAGTTTGCTCCTTTTTGGATTCAAGTCCTAAACCTACCAAGGTTTTTCAACGATGAAACTTCAGTTCAAGATCTTGTTGAAAATCAAAGACAAGTACAGTTCTACAAGTTGATCTCTCCGGATCAACTCCCCGTGTTTACGTGATTATGGACATCAACAAACCTTTCTTACCAGGAGTATTGCTACCCATAGGAAAAGGCCAATGGGTCCAGTTTGCTTATGAAAACATTCCACTTTTATGTTTCTTGTGTGGTTTTCCAGGACATGTTTTTAAGGATTGTACAAATTTCATGGGAATAGAGCAAGCAACCAGAAACAGTATTTTCACATACTTTCCATATGGGCGACTCAATGCAAAATGAAGGAAACTTTTACCAAAACCCAGAAGATGAACTACATGCAAGGACCAACAATGGCTAACTATTGCCCAGGAGAAACATCATCACCACAACCTAACAGGATGAATGGAAATGAACCAACGCAACAACAGCAGCAAGAACACCGCAACCCACTGAACAAAGTTTCAACAGAGAGAGAAGGAAAATATCTACAGGAAGATCAAACTCAGATTAGGGTTCCCGGTCCACTTGCCTCACAAATATTCCCAACTCAGCTGTCCGAAGAGATGACTCGCCGTGGACTCACTTGGAACCCGGTGAAACCGCAGACAAACACTGCAAAAGTTACTGCCACAAGCAAAGAATGTGAGTCGCAAAAGAAAATCTCGGAAAATCGTGTCCATGCAAAAGTACCTGGAAAAACTCCAACCTGCAGCAACTCTGTCGGATATCAAACTAAACAACATGACCCACCTTGTGACACATCATCGCTACCAGCTAAGGGAAAAACCAGTTTCATATCTCATGTGGCAAAACACCTGGCCAAGACTTCTCAGCACCAACTAGGAAGTAAAGGAAAAACAGTAGCCCAACCTTCTGAGGCCCAACAGACCGCATCCGGTTCTACAAATCCATACCCGCCCCGGAAATCACCTTTACCCGAAAACTTGAAATTCATTCCAAGCATAAACAGGATGTCAGTTTTTTTCACTTTTGATTACACTCAAACTTTACTGAATGTATTGCTGAAGAAAGATGCAAAGGTCACTCTCCTAGTGCACAATATTAATGGTAAACCAGAAGTAATTGTCACCACTAATGCAAGGTCAGAAGAGCGACATCAAGTAATGAAGCCACTCCGTACCTACAAGAGGAGGACCATCAGAACTCCAACAAAGTTGCCGGAACACATTCAAATTCCAAACACCCCTGAATTTGCAGCGCAACCACAACAAGCTAAAATGAGAAAATTTGTATGCATTGCACAGATGGAGAAACACATGAGGAGGGAAGCACCGGTCATCGAAATACCAACGGCAAGAGCTAGGAAGCCGAGAAGTACTAGGATTAATTTCAACAACCAATCTTTGAACACTCAAGCCATGCAACAGGGAGAGACTAGCACACCACCAACCACCACGGAAGCAACCAAACCAGCCTGGAAACTTTCCTTCGATGAGGCGATTGTTAACACAGGCAATTCAGGAATTTCGCGAGATGTTGGGAACGCCCAACACTCGCAGCTCCCATGAGCTACTTAGCTTGGAACTGTCAAGGGGTTCACAACCCATTGACAGTTTCGAAATTGCGTGAGTTTACACGCAAATTCAGTTTAGATATTTTATTTTTATCAGAAACTCTAGCATCTGTTGATCACATGTCTTTTTTGCAAACTAGCTTAGGTTTTAGTAGTTCTTTTTCAGTTCCTTGTAATGGGAATAGAGGTGGCCTATGCATGATGTGGACATCCCACCTCAATGTATCAATTATAGTTGTTAATCAAAGTCTGATACATGTCTACATCGATCCTACTCAAGGACAAAATATTCAACCGTGGTTTTTTACTGGAATTTACTGTCCCCCACAACGGGCAGCAAGAAAGGACCTGTGGCAAAACTTAACCAAGTTGTAACAACCCCAACGTCACCTTGGCTCCTAATGGGAGATTTTAATGAAGTGATAGCACAACAGGAAAAAAAGAGAGGACGCCCTGTCACAAGCAATCAGGTAAAACACTTCAACAATTTCACAAATTTAAATGCACTCATTGATCTAGGAAACCAAGGGGATGCTTACACTTGGACAAATCGACAAGTGGACAATAGTTTAATCATGGAAAGGCTAAATAGGGGTCTTGCAACGCAAATTTGGCTGGATAAACACCCACAGGCACTCATGAGACACCTACCAAGAATTGGCTCAGATCATGCACCACTCTTGCTACAAGAGAAGGCCATTTCAAGAAAAACCTCATAAAACTTCAGGATTGAACACCTATGGTTCTTACATCCACATATGAAGGACATTGTTATCACGGCTTGGCAGCATCATGAGACCACTGATCTAGCTAGGAATTTGCAGATGAAAATGCAAAATACAGCTCAAGCACTCCAACTTTGGCATAAACAAACGTTCGGTCACCTCTCACAACTCATGAAGGAAGCAGAATTCCAAATACAACTGGCACAATCTAAATGTGCAACTTCGACTTGAGCTGAACTATTATTTTGGTTGCAACATGAGAGGATACTCGAAACTCACACATGATGTTACAGCACTGTTATGACACGTACTGGAAGCAACGGTCGAGAATAGAATGGCTTAATAATGGGGATCTCAACATCAACTTTTTCCACACCAAATCAACTATAAATAGAAGAATCAATCATATAAGTCAACTCAAGGATGAAAACAACCTGTGGGTAAATAACCAGAGACAACTCGAAGAAATGATAGTGACCCATTTTGAAAAGCAATATACTGCACTACCAACTACTATCGACATGGAACTGTTTGAAAAATTTTCTCCAAGAATTTCACATCATCATTGCCTAGAACTGATGCGCCCACCAACAGAAAGTGAAATACACAGATCGTTAATGAGTATTGGCTCAGACAAGGCGTCGGGACCGGACGGGTTTACACGTAAGTTTTTCAAGGTTTATTGGGATGTTACACACCCTGAAATCATTGCCTTGGTTTCAATTTTTTTTAAAAAAGTTGAACTTGAGGCCACATTCAATCACACAAACATCACCCTGATACCGAAAACAGAAAGCCCCTCATCTCCAGCTGATTTCCGACCCATTGGACTATGCAACGTAGTCTATAAAGTTATCTCAAAATTGTTAGTTGACAGACTATGACATATTCTCCAATTCATGATCAGCCCTTACCAGAGTGCTTTTATACCCAACCTAGCCATCCATGATAACATTGCAATTGCAACGGAAATCTTTCACCATATCAGAACCTCAAAACCCACAAAAAATCCAAAATTGCACTGAAATTAGATATCAAAAAAGCTTACGATAGTCTCGACTGGGGATTCGTGAGACAAACCTTGTGTTCCTTGGGTTTCCCACAGAAATTCATTGAATATGTAATGTTGTGCATAACTACGGTTACGTACTCAGTAAACGTAAATGGCACACCATAGGGCAAGATTCAACCACATAGGGGGCTCAGACAAGGAGACCCCCTATCACCATACATTTTTATCATGTGTGCAGAAATACTCTCTACAAATTTGGCGAGACTGGAACATCATGGGAAAATAAAAGGGTTAAGCATCTCTTCCAAGACGCAACCTCTCCTACATCTGATGTATGATGATAATCTCCTTATCACGTGCTCGGCAGATAGAACCACATGTGATACGCTCAACAACATCATACACTCTTTCTCAAAGTTAGCGGGCCAGGAGATCAACAAACACAAATCAGTACTGATCCATCATCCAAAGCTCCAACAACCAATGATTGATTGGTTGAAATCAACTTTCAACATTCCAACCACTCATTTACCTCCTAAGTATTTAGGAGTGCAGTTCAAACAAGGAAGGAATTCATCACCGATTTTCGCATAACTTTTACAAAGAATGAAGAGGAAAGCCAAAGGATGGATGGCAAAATGTCTCAACCAGGCGGGAAGGTGGCTGCTCATCAACTTTTCCTTAATTCCTACGGTGAATCATTTCATGCAAAACCAACTACTCCTTGCACATGTCCATCAAAAAATGGACAAGATTGCAAGAAACTTTTTTTGGGGACATGACAAAAACAAAAGAAAAATGCACACAACCAGGAAAGAAAAGCTACAACTGCCTATCAGCCAGGGAGGACTTGGAATTAGAAGTACAAGGAAACATAATTTTGCACTACTAGAAAAAAGAGTGTGGCAGATACATTCATCACCAGAGACTACATGCAATCAAATGTACCGCACAAAGTACCTGCAACAGAAGTCAATTCTGACAGACTCGATCAAACCACCGGCGTCAGCCAGCCCGACATGGAAAAACATACATAAGGTAGCCTCTTTTGTGCAACGGAACTATGCAACACAAATATGAGATGGACAATCGACTACAATAAAGGACAACTGGATTCCCATGCATCCGAATCTGGGAACAGCATCACCAGCAGGAGATCTTTTGGTAAGTACACTCATTGAACCACACTCTTTCAGCTGGAACATCCGTCAAGTACTTCAAATTTTCCCGCCGCATGTTGCCAACTTGATTAGATGTATCCACATACCAAACCCATCGGTACCGGATAAGCCAGTTTGGCCCCACTCGAGGAGTGGACATTACACGACAAAAAGTGGTTATCAGGTACTAACAACATCAACCACCCACACCAACACCAACCATCACCATCAAAACACACACTCCCTTGGTATAAATGGATACAAACAAATCCGGAAAGCAAAGTGCCCACAAAAAAATCCGAATTTTCCTATGGAAAGTCATCCATGGAGGTCTACCGACCTTCAAAACCCTTAATACTAGACACATCACTGCCTCTGATATTTGCCCAATTTGCCAACTAGTTCCAAAAATGGTGCAACACTGCCTTTTTGAATGTATAAAGGCAAGAGAAACCTGGAGGATTATATGCACTCACCTGAACATGAGAGACACTGCTTTCAACCCTTATGGACAACTAATTCTGCCACCACATCCAATACCGAATACAACATCATAGCATTATCTAGGTGACCCTCATACACATGATCCTCAACAACACAGCCGAGGAAGAAGGTCTAATATATCCGCAACAAACTCTTACAGAGTGCCAAGTAACTTTAAAGATTTCATGAAATTTTCGGATAACAAAGAAGACTTCACGGTGTGATGCTACACAATTTGGAACATATGGCTAGCTCGGAATGACCTTGTTTACAAAAACAGGACACAGACGCCGCAACAAACAAGTACCATAGCAATACTGCTTGGACAAGAATTTCAATGGGCGTCAAGGCACAAACTAAACGCCACGGGAGAACACCAACAACAACAACAAGGGAGCAACGTCGAAGGGAGAAGCTCAAATATCATGTGGGTTAAATGGGAGCCCCCACATACACATTGGCTAAAGATCAATACGGATGGAGCTAGCAAAGGTAAACCGGGAGAACTACTGGAAATGGCAGGGGATGGATGGATCTGTCGAAACCCTCAAGGTGAAGTGATTATGGCAATGACAGCTCCAATAGGAAGAACTACGACAATGGTGGCAGAAATGTGGGCCTTCCTGCTAGCAACAGAATGGCGAGTAACCAAAGATGGACTCACATCGTCTTTGAAACAGACTCCAAAGCACTGTTGTCCCTTCTGGAAAACGACAGCAACCAAGCACCATGGATCATTCGAAACATGATACAGGAAATACGACTCCATCTTCAACATATTGGACCCTACTCTATAGCACACATCTACAGAGAAGCGAACCAAGCGGCGGATGAATTGGCAGACCTGGCAACACAACAACAATTACAAATAGGAGAAAACATACGCACTTGCATATGGGACAACTCATGTCCGGACTTTCTTAATGTAATTGTAACGAACGATGCGATGGGCTATCTTACCCCAGGAAAGTTCAATGTTAGTAATAATAAAGGGACTGTTCTTAAAAAAAATAAAAAATAAATAAAAAGTCTCACAGTGAAAAATCTGTAGTCAAAGTCAAACAACTAAGGTTGACCAAGAGATTCGTATTTGAGTTCCACAACATAGTAAGGTTCGCCACAAATGTCTGTCACAGATTTCATCTTCTTCTCCTTCTCTCCAGTTTCAAAACTTCATTCTGCTTCTGCTACTACTCCATTATTCAGTTCCAGTTAAATGAGTTCATCTTCAATGTTATCTCTAAACAATACTTCAACTCTAACTTTAAGTTTCTCTACAAAATTACATTCATTCAAACGAAATACCCAAACCCCAATTCTCATTTCAAATAGGGGGTTTCTCAAAACCCAGAGTAGTAGAAATTTGCTATTGAATTCACATATTATAAGATCTTCTTCTTCTAGGTTAATTGCATTTTGTGCTAAAAATCAAAGTGTTGTTGCCGAAGAAGAAGAGATTCAAAAAGAAGATGGGGTTATTGAAAGCGAGCAGCTTAATGTTGAAATCAGAAACCCTCCTCCAATGATTCTTCCTGTTTCTAAATTGAATAATCAAGTATTCTTTCTATTGGCTTTCATTGCTGCCACGGTAATTATCTTTCTCGCTCGCTTTCTGTGGAATTCTGTTTGCTCCACAGCCTGCAGCTCAATTGCTCGATCTTGGTCTCTATTTGTTAGTGTTGGGATAATAATGTAATGCGTATCGCCTTCTAACCGTGTGATAGTGGATTTGGAAATTCTAGATGATAATTTGCACTAAGTTTTGAAGACATTTGAAATGGAATTTTTCTTTTTGTTGTGAAAACTGACAATGCACAGCCTTCCTGTGGTTGCAGACTTCCATAGCATTTACCAGCCTTGTTGTAGCAGCTGTGCCGGCATTATATGTAAGTCAGTCTTTTTACTTGGAATTTCTTTTTCTTCTTACACATTTAATGCATCTCAGGCTAGGAATGTATAAATCACTATGCTAGCTGATCATTGTGTAAACCTCATTGAATGATGGATGGTACTTTTCCTGTACTCTATAGAAACATTTATGTTTGTTCTGAAAATGCTAGTCTTCCCCCACCCATGTCCACCAACAATTTCCACCATCAGGTGTCATGGAGATAGTGGTGTGATGCCACACAAAAGGGCCCCTGCTAATCTCAATCCAAGGGATCAAAGGCTAAGATCAATGCCACCTAATGGTGGAAGGGAGTGGGGGAAGGGTAGCAGCTTCGTGTTTGTTCCGATTGCCTACCGATTGGCGTACCTCTTTATATTTTGTTACAGACTCTCCCTGCTGACTGAAATCTGACCTTCTTTGAGCCCTTCTGATGTGATGCTAAATTATATACCCTATTTGTTTTCGATTTTTCAGTACCCAGTAGGGTAGTGTAACCATCTTCAAGTGAAGAGGTCTCTATTTTCTTCTATGGTGGAATGCTTTAGGCTCATGGTCAAACAGGAAGAGCATAAAAGGCAAAAAATAAAATAAAATTGTAGTTTGAGTTTAAACCTTGATATTATCTTTATACTTGTAAGTTTGTTCTGAACTGTTCACTCTTTTTTTTGGTCTGAGCAAGATACGACTGTTCTATGTTGCATGGACCCTGGAGTACCCCGAGTGATTTTCCTATTTTACTTTTGTTCCTGTTTAGGCAATGGGAAGAGCTGCAATATCTCTTTCAAAGCTGGCTGATACAGCTCGAGAAGAACTCCCTAGTACGATGGCCGCAATCAGGCTTTCAGGCATGGAGATTAGTGATCTTACTCTGGAACTGAGCGACTTGAGGTAAGAACTTAATTTTAGGTTCATCCTTCTACCATTGTGTGCTATAAAGGTAGATGTGTGGATATTAAAATCTTTTGAAACTTGTGCATCTATGAGTCATTCTTGTTATCTTGAATAAAAAATCTTTAGCTGTCTTTTTTATTGAAGGGAAGGGGTTGCTGTTGTCTCTTAGGGATAGCCTTGGTGTGCTAAGTACCTACCCTAAGCTCTTTGCAATCCTCACGGTTCTTTTATTTGCATGAGGATGCTACCTTTCCTTCACTTTATTTTCAGACATATATCACCCTTTACATAATTGATCACCTTGGTGCTAGAGACCTGTTTTAAGCTCTTTGTAATTTTCATGGGTCTTCTATTTGCATGAGGATACTACCTCCTTCACTTTATTTTGAGACGTAGATCACCCTTTACATGGTTGACCAAGTGGAAGTTTGGACCACTCCCAAAAGCATCCTGATTTCAGATGTCCTAAAAGAAAAAGATTTTGTCGAAGAGATCTAGTCTCCATTTAATATCATTTATCTTCTACAATTTTGAACAATTAATCTCACGTATCCTGGTATTGCTGTATTTGATCTATTTAACTTGATCCCAAAACATCCCAAAGTCAGGTTTTTTTCTCATATTTTAATTATTGTCTTTTTTGGTTTTTTTAGAACTTAGTATCCTAGTTCAGGTTATTTTGTCTTTTGGAAACCCTTTCTCTGGCCCAAAGTGACCGTCTTGGTAGAAATCTGCTCCTTAACATATTTTCACCTAGTTGAGATGTGTTGAATCCTAGTTAACTTGCTTCTGCATCTAACATCATCTATTGGATGCATCACTCAGCCAAGAGATATCAGATGGAGTTCACAAGTCGGCTCAAGCTGTTCAAGCAGCAGAAGCTGGGATACGTCAAGTTGGAACTATTGCCAAGCAGCAAGCCGTATGTATGTCGCTGAAAATCTAACTCTTGTTTCCTCGTATATCCTTTTTTTCTTGCCTGTCTGCTTATAAAATGGTATCGTTCACATTATACAGCAATGATTCAGGAGAGAGCTAACTTACCCGTTATCTCCATACAACCAGTGGTTGTAGGGGCGGCAAAGAAGACATCTCGTGCTGTTGGCAATGCCACAAAGACGTTATTGAATATGATAACACGAGGTGAGTCTACCTCTGACGATGAAGATCATGGAAATGATAGAATTGATCTCTTCTAATCATCGTTTGTGGGTTCCAAAAAAGTTTGCAACTTCTTTTCATATCTTAACCCTGTATATATTTCAAAAGTTTTGCTCAGTAATCCTAATAGATTTTTTTCCGTTCGAGTACAATTCTTACTAAATATTCTTTCTTTCATAGTTCAAGAATACTATCTGAACTGCATATCCAAAATGACAAACTTTGGATTTGCTAATGCTTGGTTTCTCCATACTGATCGCTTTGTGAGTGTACGTTTTATAACCTATTTTGGACTTTGCATATAGAGGCTCTCTTAAGACCATCAAGATACTTTATTGAGAGGTGGAAACTTGCTTCATTGACATGAAAATAGCTGAAATTTTACCAATTTGATTACAGAGTACAAAAAGGTGGGTGGAATTGTTATCTTACAGGTAGGGATTTGAGACAGTTGCACTTCTTTTTTTACTCCCTCCTTCCAAGTTATAATGGTCTAAGATGGTTTTTCGCATAGATTCAGAACAGATTTCATTGTTTTTGCTAAAATCATTTCTAACTATTTTGATTTTTTTTTATCATGATATACTCAATACGAAAATCTAGACAAAAAAACAAAGTAAATTATTGTTTTGCATAATAAATATGGTTCAGAAAGTGTTCAGTAATTTCTATAAGAGCTTAAAATGTGAAGGAAACTTACCATTGTTTAGCATATCTCTATCTTCCTTCTGTTTTGCTGGTAAATCTTGCTCTTTCACCTATGTCCATCCGTTTCGTATCTTCTTCTCCTAATGCTTTCAATGACACTAAGGTGTTCGTGTGAGGGATTCCAAATTGAAAATTTCCCCCAAAATTCCCAGGTAAATCGGAAGATGAAGCTGTGGGAACGTAACGGTAGACATTTTTAGCACAACAATCATAGCATAGAAGCCAACCACTATTTGTAAAGGTGATCGGTATGACATTGACATGACTAAACTCTACACTCCAAATCACATCCCCAGTATTATTGAGCGGGATAGCTTCCCGCAAAACGGTGCGGGATAGCACTGCTCAATAAGCTCTATTTCTATTCTCCTTCAGAAACCGTATCTCAATACCTCTCTTAAATTTATAATATGTGCATAAAATATCGCCTTTAACCAGTAGTGTACCGAAAAGTGGCCTAGTACCACCTCGTGGCAAACAAGGTGGCGGTGGGAGTTTGCAAAACTCTTCATCATCCAAATCAAAGGCAACATTAGTTCCTTCCTTCCTTAGCCAATGAACAGGTCCATTCACAAACACGCCAATTTGTTCATCAAATATGACATCATAGTCCATCTTGGTAATATATCTCCATCCAGTGCCACTGCCAAGAGTGTAGACATACACAATTCTAAAATTTGGGTCTTTCCTAGACTTAGAGACGCTGACAATCTTGTACTCCTGGTTGAAGTATTGTAACCAAATCCAGCTAACATGTATTTGTATTTTCCTTCCACTTCTGGAAGGACGATATATTCTCTAGTGATGGGGGTTCCATATATAGGCAGGTTTGAGATCATCCCATGCATTGAAACAAATTAAACCATTACATGAACCAAAGATGTAATGATACTCAAATGGAGGTCTTAAATATATCCTTCGGTTTAATTGCTCATCATACTCGGTATAGATAAACGGTTCTTCATTATTATTAAATATAAAACTCAACTTACCAGAATCATGAGCGGAAGTAAGATCATTGAGATGATTCAAGTGCATTGTTGGGAAGGATGGATGCTGAATAAGGTTTCTCCAAGGTTTTGATACCAATTTGCTTTGTAAAATAGATTCTGTTGGTAATCCAGATAGAATTTCTGACTTGATCTCGTATGGGAGCATGTTAAAGTTCCCCATTGAGACCCGGAGAAGAGATTTGCAAAGTGAACGGAATAAGCTGGAGAAAGGGGAGTTTATATACCCAGAGCCCAAATCAATTGTAGGTCCAGGAAACCGACTTTAACTTTTTGAACTTACCAGAAATAACTTTACGATTTCTTGAAGTAATAATATCAGAAGTTAAGATGGGAACAAATTTTAAAAATGACTTCAACAAGTAAATAAATTAATCTTTTGTGAAGTAAATCTGTTTTGTTTTTATCGTCTAGGATTGACTTATGCTTCTGGAGAAGCAAAAGAACTTCTGTTTTTAGTGTCCAAACTCTTCGAGATTGGTCATCTTGAAAAGTTGTTTTTCGATTTCTAAAAACCAGAAAGCCAAAATGGCTTTTAGAATGAAAAAAATTACTTTTTGTGAAGCAAAAAGATTTTGCTTCTGCCTCTGGATTGACTTGTACTTCTGGTATTCCAACACCTTATGCAGTATCGTTATATTTGATGTTTCCGGGAATATACATTTGTTAATTTTCAAGTGCGAATTCCGATCCCCATGTCCAGGCAAACGTTACTAGTTCACATCATTGCTGAAACACGCATCTGCAGCATGTGCGCATGGTGCTTAAGCTTAACCCAACGCAAAGCAACACCATTAGTGCATAATATTCTTTGGATTCATTTCCTTGAGCACTCTAAGCACAATTTATAAGCACAAAAGTACTCTTATAAATATTGTAAACTACATCAAATAGAAAGAGCCAATCCATACCATAAATTCTTATTACTTGAATTCTTTGTACAAATTCATCTTTCTAGGTTTCAATTATGGCAAAAACACCGGAACTGACGCCCGACGCCCGACCGAGTACGTGCATTCTCTCTTAATCTTCATTGCTGAATCGAATGTAAGGCTGATTTTTCATACATATATGCGCGTTTAAGGACTAATTGGTTTTAATATTTTTCAAAATGTAGCTGGAGCTATAACAATGTACAGAGATGCACCACCAACTCACTTCTCATTCACAATCCGGTCATTCTCAATGCTTACAAAAACTTCAATTGAGAGCTATGAAACCAATCATTTTGAAGCTGGTGGTTACAAATGGTAACTCCTTTCACATCCTTTGATGGTCTAATTAGCTCCTAATTAAAAGTTTAAAGGAAATAATCAAGTTATATTTTTATTTTACAGGAAGTTATGTTTGTATCCAAATGGAAACAAGACTAAAAATATCAAAGATCATATTTCTCTATACTTGGTAATGGTAGATACAAATTCACTAAACCCAGTGTGGAATGTCCAAGTGGTTTTCAAGTTGTTCTTGTATGATCAACACAAAGACAAGTACTTGGCAATGGAAGGTACATAGTTATTTCTATTTCGATCTCAAATTGTAGATATTACCACCTTAATACGTTATACGTTCGCTTGAAGTAACGCTAACGGGTGCAGATGATCAACTTTTTGAAACCAAGAATGCAAATTGTAACCGAATGTTTATTTCTCTCAATATGCATGTGTAGATAGCAACACAAGGAGATTTCATGTAAGGAAGATGGACTGGGGATTCGATCAATTTATAGCTCATAAAGCCTTTAATGATCCTGCCAATGGTTACCTTGTGGACGATGTAGCCGTGTTTGGAGCCGAAGTGTTTGTTTCTAAAGAGAGTTGTAAAGGCAGAGAAGAGCACCTTTCAATGATAAAAGGAGCCGTTGCTTTTAAGCATTCTTGGAAGATTGAAAACTTTTCGAAAGCCCAGACCGAATTTTTGGAGTCTGAAGCATTCACTGCTGGAGATCACTCATGGTAAAGAAGTTGCTTCATCCAATAGGAGATGCTTACATTTGTAATGTACAATCATTGGGAAGAAGTAAAGAATCCCAGGTCATACGCTGCGAAAGCAATTCTAACTGTTATTGATTTTTATAGGAAAGTCAGGCTTTTTCCTAAAGGAAGTGGAGAGGACAAAGGAACTCATCTTTCTCTTTACTTAGTTTTGGCTGAGGATCCTGCAAAGTTGCCCGTTACACGAAAAGTATACGTGGAATTCATCTTGCGCGTAAAACACATAAGCGACGGAAGATTTGTACAAAACAAAGGTACATTGGTTTTGATGTCAATTTACCTCTAAGCTTTAATTACCATTATAAGAAAGGATTTAAGTGAGTTTGATCATATTGAGTTATTCAACTTCTGTGTTGTTTGCAGTAATCAGGTGGTTCGGCCCAGGCAACAGTAAAGGTTGGGCAAAGTTTCTGCAACTTACTTACATGACTCAACAAGGTTTTCTACAAAGAGATTCATGCAATGTTGAAGCTGAAGTTACTGTACTTGGGGTTGTCGATTAATTAATATTCAATCAAATGCGACGCAATTTGTAACTTCATCACTGTCATCTTAATCAAGTGTCAAAATTTGTATTATGCAACTAAAACTCTTTACATATACATTCTATTTAACAAAGATTAGTATAAACTCTTTACGCCTGTTGCATCGTCTTATGTTTCTCATGGTAACGGAAGCGATCTGTATTCTCGAGCATGTGCACAATTTGGCTCATTTTAGGTCTTTGTTTTGCATCTGGATCAACGCATCGAAGAGCAACTAGTAAAACATTTTTGAGCGCCTTTGAAGAAGGTTGATAAGACATTTTAGGATCCCCTGTTTCATTGAATCTTTGTGTCTCAATCAGCTTCTTAAACCAATCCACCAAGCTCATCTCTTCACTGAAACTGGAAGGTGACCTCCCGCTAACTATCTCCATAAAAAGCAGACCAAAGCTGTAAACGTCACTCCTGTCATTCAAGATACCAGTGCAAGCATATTCTGGTGCGACATACCCATATGTTTCAATAACACGAGTTTCCACTTGGCTGATGTAATCTAAAATCCTGGAAACTCCAAAATCAGCAACCTTAGGATTCCAGTGGTTGTCAAGTAATATATTGCACGACTTGATATCGCGATGAACAATTTTATGCTCAAGACCTTCATGGAGGTAGCTCAATGCTTTTGCAATTCCAATCATAATATCCAGGCGCATATCCCATGTAAGAGGGCTGTATTGCATTACACCCATATGAAGCCACTGATGGAGATTACCATTGTTCACATACTCATAAACAAGCATCTTGGAAGTCCCATCTAAACAGTATCCAAGCAATGTGACGCAATTTTTGTGCATAATACGCCTGTGTGCTTGGACCTCAGCTATAAATTCCTTCACATTGCTATGGTTGAACCGTTTCACGGCTACCCATGTACCGTCGAGCAAAACACCTCGGTAAACGACTCCATACTGACCTTCTCCGATCATATTATCATTGGAAAAGATATCAGTTGCAGCATTAATTTCTCTGGAAGTAAACTGATGTAGCCTCCAACCCAAAGGAGAAATTTCCAACGGCTGAGAAAACTTCGCTAATGGATGCTCTGTTTTATCTATATCAATGTGTACTTGAGGAACATAAGGTAAAGAATTTGCTTTCTTTTGCAGGGTTTGGTTTTTAGGATATGAAACGGCTCTGTATCTTGGAGATTTTCTGCAACCAATACAGCAGCAGGTTAAGAGAATAAGAAAGACGACGAGGCCAATTATAGCAAATACCCAGAGCTTCATGTCAAAGACGAATGGAAGTCTCATGCCAAAAATTAAACCAAGTTTTGAAAGAAATCTGTTTACTGTATCCATCCATGATGCCATTGCTGATGCCATGGCTGATGATAATAGAATAGAGAGATACAGTGAGAATCGTGAGGTGATAATAAGATGAATGAATCAGTTGTAAAGATGGTTGAGGCTTTTATATACAATGATCATGGTATTAGGAAAACACTGGTTTCCTGTTTTTGGTCAGTTTCCATATTAATACGGGACTGTCAAATACAAATACACAATACATATTGACATGGGTTTCTAAATGTGGGAAATTTCAATACGTCCTAGAAATAATATATTAGGATGAGTTTGGTCCAGTTGACTGTCTGTTTGGTCCTATTTGGAAAAATAAATTATAATTTGGTCTTAAAATAATGATTTGGTCCTAGGGTGACGTCATGGATGATGTAATTGTCATCTTGTAGTGGCAGAAATACCCTTTTGGGACCATTACATCATCCATGACGTCACCCTAGGACATATATACTCAATTCAAGAGAGAATATATTATTTTCAGATTTACTTTCTCTCACCTCCATATTTTCAGATCTAGTTTTTCTATTTTTTTTTTTCTTTATCTTCCTACTAGGTTTTTGATTTTGCAGAGATGATAAAGACGGCAGAGAAGATTGTGTGAGTTCATCATCATCGTCTTCAATCTTCATGCTGCTGTAACAATGGCGATTCAGAGGTGAAAATTTAATATTTTTCTTTTTTCCTTTTTTGGATTTGTTTTTGATTTCTTCCTACACGTGTTGAAGATGAAGATGATGAAGACGAAGAAGTTCATTCTTTACATGAACTCATGTTGCTGCTGTTGCTCATGGAGATGAAGATGATGAAGACTTTCAAGATCTGCTGCTGTTGATTGATGGTGTTGCAGTCGATGAAGAGTTTCAAGAGTTGTTGCTGCTCGTGTTAAAGATGATGAAGACGATGAACGTGATGAATACGATGCTGCTGCTGCTGTTGAAGATGTCGAAGAAGATGAAGAATGATGATGATGATGTTGTTCATTTCTGGAATGAACTCTGTTTTTTTAGGTTTTTATCAGGAGTTCATTTCTGGAATGAACTCTGGTTTATAT